>OZ010737.1:130961861-131269361 GCA_963932295.1 Tipula lateralis | reverse complement strand
ATGTAAATTAAATGTACTTATGCATATAAAATTAATTAAATTTAATGAGAATATAAATTACAAAACTATTTTAGTTCTTATAATCATGTATGAACTACAGGTATATAGTTTTTTGTAGTTTGGTACAGTGAAAGTTGTTCTGTTTATTATTGTACGATGTTGATATTGGCTCTAGTTATGGGCCAAATTATAGTTTTGATTGTTTATGGTTCAAATTATGAAGTGAATGATTCAGACACCAGTTTTCAAGGCAAGAATCCTGCATGTCCAGTATTCTGCGGGTATAAATAATATTGAGCAACAACCAAACGTCAAGTGAATGTGACACGTATAGTTCCCTTGCCCATTTAAAAACCTACCTATACTTGAAGTTTAAAGAGTTCCAAAACCAGTTCGTTTACGGAAAATCAGCTTTCTGGAACTGGATTTTCAACCCTTTTGCGATTGGTTTGGCAAAACAAAGTTTTTCTCGATGACTGTAAAGTGTTATTCGTGTTCCATAATCTTCAAACAAGGTGATCAACTTAAAAAGCTTAAAATAATTTCCTTATGGTTCTGCTTTAATCAGCACACAACTTAGTCTTACAAGCTTTTAGAATGAATTGCTGGACTGGCACAGATAATTGTAGAATACTTCCAAGCAAAATTTCAACCTTAAGTTGGATGATACTACTAAGTGGGGCATATGTAGTGACGTATAGTAAATGTGTGCAATATATTTTTTAAATGGCCTCAAATGTCAACAAACAATGGAGGCAATATACACACCTGAATAACTGACTGGTCTGTGGTTTTAACGCAGTATTATTTTCGTCGTCGTCAATAACGTAAATTGCTTATGTCTCGTAAATGGCAGCTCCGTATGCCTCTGTCGACTTCTGTAGTCTAAGTTATCCGTGAGAGTCTACAAAGATCGCAGAGACTACGATGGGCTAAATTTGACATCAGGAAACGGTGGTTGCGTCGAATTTTTGTAAAAGAGTCGAACATGTTCTCTGTAAAAGTAAAATCTGTTCATCAAAATGCTGGCAACTTTCAAATGAAGTTAACTAGCTCCCTCATATTCTCTGTTAAATCTGGGGTAAAACTACTTACTTTAAGGCTTTTTGAAATCATATAGGCAGATGTTCTGTTAGTAACAATTCAAAATTCCGTAAAACGTCTACAAATTTGCATCAACTTAGGAGGTGTTGTTATTTGAGCGTTTTAAATTTTTCAACTTACTAATTAAAATTTTAGATCTTCCGTTGAAACAAAGCCCAATCTTTTCTCGAATGGCTGCAATATACTTTTGTTCCATCTTGTATCAAGTATAATATGAAACAGTTTGTGATATATCTAATTATTCATTCGGATTTCAAAAAGTTTACAAGTCTACGACTCGAATATTCGAGATAGTTTATAACACTTTTCAGATAAGATTTGTGATATGAGGCCTAAAACGCGATATTGATATTTAACCGTTCGAGCATTACATTAAAGAAAAACGATTAAATTGTATCGGTTATGTTCTCCGTACTGGTCGAATGCGAAAAGCCTCAAGTTATAAAACAAAACCTAGTCTATCTGGCAGCTGGCTTAATTTTAAAAGTGACTGGAAAAGTAACTTAGAACTACATTAATTAGCTGTATGTTTTAATTAAAATTCCACCACATTGATTAGCATTTATTTAGGGCAGTTGAATTTTCAAATATGTATTATTTGCTAGAAAAATTTACGTCGTGAACACTTCGAAAAAGTATTAATCTTCTACAAGTGTATCGATAAAAAATTATACATGCATCTTAAAAGCCCATCGAAAGCTTTCACGATACTAAAACAACCCATTTGGATTAGGGCTAACGTTTTTCTATAACAGAGGATCTGATTCTATAAGAATCTGAAAACTATCAGAGACATCTAGTATTTAAGACGGTTCGAACTAAAGCTGTACACAGTCATCGTAGAGTATTAATTTAATCTATCTAGAAGTGGCTCTATGTTCTTTCCAAAGTTGAGAGAAATTCGGACAAGTCACATTTCCTGTTGAAAATGAAAACTTGAACCCCGTATAAAATATTGAAAAATTTTAGGTTATGAAAACTAAAATTAAATTAAATTTGAAGGCGAAATAATGTAATAAACTCGACAGATTAGATGCAAGTTTGCAAATAAAAATACCTGAGATATGTTTTCTTGTTTGTCAAGTTTGGTCACAGCAATCGAAAGTGTACGCCTAAACCTCAACACTAGACTCTGTAGTAAATATTTACAAAACAGTTCTATCGCTTACCAGATCTAACTCATTTAGCCGTTTCGAAACGATACTGCTCCTCTGCTTGAGCTTTAAAGTATAGTTCTAAAGTACAAATGTATATGTTAATATATTTTGACGTTATTGAACTTTTTTGTGAATTGCAGTCGATGCTACGTGGTGACTACTCTGAAACGTTTTTCCGCATTTTGATTCTGTTTGGCTAGTCCACCATTTTACCAACAAATTTAGCAAATCCATTTTATATTTGTTGAACTCTACCCTGTATTATTGTGCTGGTAGGTATGTACTGTATTTTTGCGATTGTAAACTGGAATAATATTACGCATATTTATGGGTTTACCCACAAAAAGCCTGAGTGATCGGAACCTTGGATCCTAAGAACTGGTCACAAACAAATCACCTGGTAATATGAGGGCACAATACGAATTTCAAATGCATAGTTTGAGCAGTGAAAATCTAACTCAAATGCAAAAACCCCGAATTATCAACATTAGACACCAAACTATATGAAGGTAGCACATATCTTCTAGAAGTCTTCTAAGCATATATTGTAAATAGTTTTCATACTATTGAGTCTATTCTAAGAGGATGGATGAAAAAAATATAAATGACTTTCAAAGTGTACACTAAAACGGTTCTGCCAGAACATTGGAATACTCTTTAATTAGAATGGGGAGAATATTATCCGGACCGCACCTCATATTTGTATTAATATCTAACAGTGCACGCCAAACAACCTGAACTCACGATATTGCCACTCCGACTAATGTGTCGTTAATTTGAATACTTTGTGATGATGTGGAGTGATAGAAGATTAATGATAATTGATTAATGCGTAAGAGAGATGTGTTGAACTACGCAAAGTGAAGCTTCAAAATTTGAAAACCAGAAGTGTTCAGAAGTTAAATAATGCTTCAGAACCTATTCTATTTGACCACAATTCTATCAAACCACCTACTATTGTGGTCAAAGAGAATAGGTTCTGAAGCATTATTGACGAATATTGCAAGAATTATTTTTCTTAGCAAGGTTAACCTTTGCTGCTTTGGACGACCCAACATCACTAAACCTAGGACAGACAAAATCAGTAAATACAACGAATTTGATAATTAGCTTAACATTATCACGAACTTTTAATGATGCTTTAAGTTGTGGATGGTATAGGCAGTGGTGTGGACCATGTTACTCGTCGATCGTATTAGCAATATTTGTAGTGGTACTCTATTTATTATGGCTTGCCACCGGCCAACAAGTGAATGGAGTAGCCCGATATACTAACTGTGTAAAGAATTGGTTAAAAAGCATAGATTCAGGCGAACTATCTTAAAGGATTTTTTCAACTAAAAATAGATTAAATATCGAAAAACGTAGTAAGATGCTTAACAATCAAGATCTTAAGGTATGATTTTTCCTTGGTGTCCCGATACATTTAAAAAATTATGGTTTGATTCGCCTGAATGTATGTTTCATTTGTTACAATTCACCTGAATATATACTAAACGAACATATTTATTTTGTTGTTCGCTTAGAATTGTATTTGGAATAAATGTCGTGTAAACGGAATGGCCTAACGTTCTTACAGGCAACTTAAAGCATCATTCAAAGTTCGTAAAATTATTGTCGACTGTAGCATGAAACGGAACAAGGATACACATTACAACACAGATGGTAAACATATCCTGAAAATATTTGAAAGTATCTCGATCTTTTCATAGAAGCATTAAGGACAGTTAATTGATTTTGAAACATTAACCATTCAGTGATCACCAATTAATTTAAATTATGTTCTATCGGTAAGCCAAGTATCACACCTTAACTCTAGAATAATCCTCTGCCAAAGATAGAATATTAAAAATGTCTTAGCTATAATTTTCACCATAATCTCTTTTTATTGATAATAAACAACTAAAAATAGTTGTAAGTACGTTTAATTTATTGCTTTCCGGTGTTTGGTTTATCGCCACCATCTAAACAACGAATGAATATAAGTAAGTAAGTATATATAGGAAACTGATATAAATTTTGAATCACCCCAAAGCTTAGCAAAATGCTTTCATTTCATTTCATATCCGTTCCGTCACAAAAACTAAGATTTCCCTGATATTTCTAAATAAATATATGTCACCATTAACAACGATTTATTATCAATACAATATTTAGAGATACCAGCAGCAGCAGCAGCAGCATAAAAAATTGTTACTCTGCTAATAAAAATCGTGTTAATTTTATATACACACCAAAAAAAAAACTAACCGAAAGATACAAAAAGACGGAAAGTGAAATATCGAGAAAAGAAAATTTTTGTTTGGTTACAAAAAGCTCGTTCGTTTCGTTATCACACACAGAACAAGAAAATCATTTTTCTGTTGTTGTTGTTTATATTTTATGTCTTTAAGTGTGTCACGTGCATTTATTTATTTTTCCTCCCCGTTCCGTTCCCCCGCGTACTCTTATATCTTCTATATAAGTACACAAGAAGAAAACGACTTGCGGTAATTTATCATTGAAAGTAAATAATAATAAGACACAGAAATACCATAAAAGATAGTCGATATTTTTGCTGTTTGTGAAAATTGAATGAAACCAAGAGTCCCTTTCATCTCATATATATATATAATAGACAGTTTCTGTATGTGTGTGCGTTTTCTTATTGTGCTAAGATCTTCTTCGCTGATGTATAAACAAGTTCGATTGTTAATTGAAATTATATTGAGTCGATTAAATTTAATATGTATGCCAAATTGTTTATATATGAGTTATAAACAATATACATGTTTTGTTTATACTTTACTGTTATTGTTCGCGGGGTAAATAACAGAATAATAAAGAATATTGTATTACTGGAAGTAAAATTATTATGTCTTAAGGCGAGATGTTGTTATTCAGGTTTTCTCTTTTATAATATTTTTTGGACAACTCATCGTCAAATGTACAGTGGATGTACGGAAAATTAATGGTTGATTTTGATAAGGAGTTGGCACATATACATAAAATATACTTTAAATTGACATAACGATATATAACGTCATGGTCAATGTTGTTTAGTTTCGGGCGAGGTCAGTGTTTTATTATTGTGCTTGAGTCCACATCAAAAAGGTTCGAATTTGAGATGTTTGGTTGGTTATGTTGTAAAAAATATATTTATGCGGATTTGACCGTAAAACATATAAGACAAATATGCATATGTCAGTGAAAGGTCGAATCGAATAACTTGTAATTGGATTTTTTTTAATTGAAGTTGATGATTATATTTTGACCTAGACTGTACTTTTTTTTTGAAAGCTTTACATGAACCTTGAACTCTGAACTATTCTGCATGTAAATTAAAACTAAAATTCTTGAGTGCTAGATTTAAAAAGTTGGGGCACTGAGTTCAGTTACATTTTATTTTTGTAGAATATGGCTGGTTGCGTCAGGACCATGTAACCACCGCGACATAACCGGCCTATCGAGCTTTTTCCCTTTTTCAATCCAGAGTCGACCCATCAACTGATGCGTTTAACTTTTTACTACAGAATGAATCGATGTCAGGGGTGTTGAGTAGAAACTGCCCTTCAACCTTAAGTTGTGGTGTCACTTTATCGATTTCATTGGCCAAACCGGTGTTAGCGTTAAATGACTTCCCTAGACGGAATAGTTTGAGATGTTTCAGACAGGATAATCTCAAGCAAGCGGTGATCAATCGTAATGCCGGGATTCCCAAACTACCATGGTTCATCGGAGCATGCGGAAGTATGCATTTTTCGCATCTTTATGCCGACTACTGCACCTCAGATAATAGTGCAGGTTTTATCAAGACTTCGAATTAGAACGTTGCCTATAGGGTTAGACAATTATATAACTGAGGAATCAGACAAAAAGAACAAGTGCCACTTCCTGTAGATTGGACCCGTCAACTTTAACTTTTTAATGCAGAATTAATCCATGTCAGGGGTGTTAAGCAGAAACTTTCCTTCAACCTAAAGTTATCGGGTTTATTGGATAAACAGGTGTTCGCGTTGAATGCTTTTCCTAGACGGGGTAGTTTGAGATGTTCCAGACAGGACAAACTTAAGCAAGCGGTGATGCAGCGCAATGTCGGGATTCTCAAACTACCTCAGTTGATCGGAGCATTATCAAGACTTCGAATGTTATTTATCAAGACTTCAAATTATAACGTTGCCCTTAGGGTTAGACATTTATATAATTGAGGAATCAGGAAAATTTTAAGAGAATAGAATCTTTACTTTTGTTTTAATGGATCTTTCTTAGATTTGACTCCTTGCATCATCTGTAAAGTTTACCCCAAGGTAGCATCATAACTCATATCGATGAAGAACGGGGATACTATGATTTGATATTTTGAATGGATACTGCCCACGAATGTGGGCATTTTAAGCACGGTAT
Organism: Tipula lateralis; assembly: GCA_963932295.1. Classification (NCBI taxonomy): domain Eukaryota; kingdom Metazoa; phylum Arthropoda; class Insecta; order Diptera; family Tipulidae; genus Tipula; species Tipula lateralis. Next base: position 131,262,717 of record OZ010737.1, on the reverse strand, counting down.
CGTCGGCGAACGCTATTGTATTAATAACAGTTCTACCAAAAGAAAGTCATCTCTCATTCTACATCTTCTTCAAAAAACGGTTAGTAACTAAACTAAAAATGACTAGAGAAAAGAGGTCTCTTTGATTCACGCCCTCTTCGGATGAAAGTCAGTACTAATCCAATCGTCACCTATCTATCTTGTGTCAATGCCAAACGAATTACTTAAATCGATAGTGGTTATGAAACAAAACTTAAGTCCTCATGGCTAAAGTCATAGCTAATCACGGAGTAACATATCCAAACGCATTGTATTATTATCACAACCATTTACTGGGTTAAACGCTCTTAGAAGGATCAAGACTAACTAACTGTTAACCTTTTTGGAGTTTCCAGGTTCAACCACCGCACTTTTCTTTTTAAGATAAAGTTCATAAAGTTGTATGTAACCACGAGTGATGCAGGTGGAATTATTTTTTAGATATTTTGAAGTAGATCCGTCAGGACCTCAATGTTAACAGACAAAAAAAAACCTCTTCTTTAAGATGTTAAAGTCAAAGTTCTTGATAGTTTTAGATAGTATTGTTAAACGTGATAAAAAATCCGTGTAGTTCACAACATGTGTATTTCAGCCGTGAGCCAGATTTTGCCAGAGTCCGGTATCTCGACCGTGACACTATTACGAGTACAAAGAAATCTTTAATCAATTCAGAGCTGGTCAAAGAGTCATTCTTGCTTAGTCTAAGAGCAATAATTTCTGCCGGAAATACAGTGAATACATTTTGTCAAGTTTCCAGATGGTTTATAAGCATAACGAACTGAATATTACAAATCGCGCAGTTAAATCGCGGGGTTTAACTTCCAAAATAATGAATCAGAATCGCATCTTAACCGTTAAGTCCTCGATATGGCTATAGCAATGGTTTGTATTTCGATCTGTAGCTTAATTTCTATAGCTCCGAAAGACTAATCAGTATACGGGTACAGTTTTCTATGGAAACACTTTTTTATCGCATCTCTGAGATCTTGGGGAAATACAATACAGAATAACAATATTTAGTTATTGTACATATAATTTTATGTAGCATCATTATCACCATATATCCTCATTACAATTAAAAAATATTGCTACGTTATAATGTCTTTAATAAAATGATTATTAAGCTGCTCACATAGAGCACAACACGTTCGGGAATTAAACATTTCTCTTCCACCCATACCCGACATGCATTATTGTTTTTGGTACGATGGTAGCAGAATTTTTTAATTGCATGCGTGCCTACATGAAAATGTACGACAAAAGGTTATCGTGAAAATAACAAGATACGGGAAATGTGTTATTGTGTCAGTATCACCCTAGTAAGGGTGAACGTATATAGTGGAGGTAAAGTAACTAAATTTTGATATAGGAAAGCGTTTGTTATCAAATAAGTATTTAACCAATTAAAATATTTTATGCCATTATAAATAGGCAGTCAGCTGAAAATCACTTCCTAGGTGATGCCGTCGTGCTCGGTCCTCAAGCTGATGCTGCCGTAAGGGTACTACTGTAACAATGGCACTGCTCTATTTCAATTGTCAGATGCATTTATCTAACGGCAGTATCTTAAGACAATACGACCCATGAGGAAATCAGTAAGTACATTCAACTAAGGTTTATTGAGTGCCAGAAACATCGTATAGTTGTATCGACGAAATGAGAATAATCAATCTATTAGATCGATTAAGATTCGGAAAGTTAAACGAATAAATGATCCACGCTCCACCACCTCTTTGCAATGTGACTCACATCATCACAAAGCAGGACCTTATTTCCCTCAATTCATAACTTCTAGTTGCTTTTTTGAGTTGAGACACTCGCCACCAAGCTTTGATCCATAGTTGTTTAAGCTTAGCGTCTTAAAAACTGCTGGGCTGCTTTCGCATATATCTCTATCACATGCATTTCTGCTTGAAATACGATGGTGGTCATCCCTAAAGGTTTATAATGAGTAAGCCAGGCCCGTTGCCTCCTTTTCTTACTCAGTCATCTGTTTTTGTAACCCGCCTGTAAACCATACTATAGATCTTTGTTCCAATGAGGACTCTTCTCGGTTCCTTATATGCTTATATGCATTCAAGGCAACTTTAATTTTGATATGCAGACGCAGTAAAGGCGACCCTAACATTGATGCAGTGAACCCATTGAAACCTCTTTATTGAGTCGATTTTCCTACCCCGTAATAAATCTATCCTTTTCATTCACATTACCCTGGCCGAAAAGAGATAGAATGCCTCTTTTACCGCAAATGGTAACGAATCCATTTTGAAGTGCAGGCTACCTTTTTGCCTTCAAGAGAATCGAGTTAAGCCTAATTGAGTTATAAGCTTTGGTTTTGGTTGCAGGAGATCTATGTTGTGGTAGCATCTCTAATAATAGGTATTGCAATATAGGTTACATATAGGTATTGCCTTGTGTAAGGGCCATACCTATATGTTTATAGGTAAATCTACAACTAACAGCCGCTGACGTTACCTTAACTTGATATAGTTTTATCTGTATGCACTTACTGTTTTCAAGTATTTGGCTGATATCTCATCCCGCTGATCCTTCCTCTTGTATGAGTTCAGCGGCTGTAATTTTACCCCGCTCTCTTTGCGACAGATGAAGCAAGATTTTCCTCCTGCAAGTATAATCACTTAAGAAAATATTCAGTTTCATTCTGGGCGCTCGAAATCTCACAATTGGTAGAGGGTATAGGTCACGTTTTCCTTGTGACGGTCCACCATCATCACATTTTCAGAGATTTGTCATGTGTTAGAACTTTAAGAGCGCCACCATCTTTTTTTATGTGTTCACCTAAGATTTGCACGAATATCCAGGTAACATATCGAGTGTTGGACACACAAAATCATTATTGCAATGCTAGTTAAAACAGAAGATCACCGCCCAGGTGGCGCAGTGGTTAAAGCTGCGGCAGTTGGAGCGGGAGGTACCGGGTTCGAATCCCGATAGGGGCCGGATGCAAAAGGAATTTTTCACCATACGATTACGATCGGTGGTGTTAATGAACACATCTATATGACCCCCTGTTGGAGTGCATTATTCATGGGCCAACCCATCTTCCATGTCAGTACTATAGGCTGGCATGGAGCTATGCAATGTGCAGATGGTTCTACGTAAATCGGACCTATAGCCGCACGTCCTCGATTTGGCTGTAATGACGTAATGTAAGGACGTAAATAGCGAACCGCGAAAGAGTTGGTAGTGCCGCGAGCCCCGAAACAAGATTGTAGATATAAAAAAAAAAAAAAAAAAGAAGATCATCAGATTCCCCATAATGAAGACCAGATAGCCACTCGTATTTTGATAAACACTGTTCCACCCTATAAAAGGAGATTTCTTTGAGATTTACTCTGTTAGCGCTGTACAACTAGCCTAGGTGTATATTCCTAGTTAGTCACTATACTGACGATGCATTATAGCTTCTACACGACTAGGAATGGTAAACCTACCATGCTCCAAGATGAAACTTCTTATCATCTTGAAATAAAAATTTGCGTAGCAGAAACATCGATAATTATCAAATGCACTAAAGCTGAACCAATTTATAACGAAGTGGGTGCTTACTTTTCTTCAATTTCTGGGTATGTCGGACATCTAGCTCCATATTTGTGGAATTGAGTGGTTCCAGTTTCTTTATCTAAAATGTCATTTGCATATGCCATACCAGACGATCGTCTAAGAGATAAATCCGATTTATGATGCAATCTATATAGTGATGCTCCGCTTACTAGTTATTCGAGCATTATCGATTTATGTAATTTATTTCGTAAATAATTCCATATTCCACGCCCTGTCTGTATCGTTTCCATCAACGATTTTCCATCACATAAATTTTATGATTTTCACAAAAGTTGTTTCTGACATTTATCGCACATAAATCGATTTATCAAAAGAAAACCATATACAGAGAAAAAAAAAAGAAAATTCAGTTGAAATATTTCACTTGCACGTGATTTAATCTCGTCGATTTAATTAATTGAAAATATTCATCGAAAAAATGTCACCACTATAGCGGAAGCGTTACAAGTCGTTGCTAGTAATTAGTGAATCGATCAGCTTTGTAATTTATATCGATTCGAGTCGAACGTTCTAATTGAATGTGGATATATGTAGAGTGATAGTTTGAGTGAAATAACTTATATGCTAATTTTAATTATATAACACAAAGACTGAAAGCTTAAAAGGTTATTAATCTTATTTTTCTAATTTAGATAACTTTCAATACTTAATTACCGTTTGATTTAACAAACTTTAATTTAAATGCCAGACTCGTTTGGAATGAACTTTTATTAAACGAACACGAAGCACAAATAGTTTGATTGATTCGATTATTTGATTTAACTGGTCCATGTAATCATGGTTTTTAATGTTTGGTAAATAGTTTTACATTCACCGACTATAATTAAAATCGTACATATTTGTTTTACATACTCTATATGGGTGATTGATATATACAGTCGATATGTGCATATAGTTGTCGGTCGATTGAAATGTGATTTTTTGTATTCAACCGGAATTTTATGCACTCTTAAATCGTTTGTTGGTTATACAATCACCGCCACGAGGAACAAAATAGTTAATAAAATATTAAAATTATTAATAATAGTCGTTGTCGAAAATAAGAGCCATATGAGATTATGCCTCATAACCACCATTCTTTAGCCATCATTAAATAGGCGCAGTTTTTCACAGTTTGATACCTTATAGTTATCCAGAGCATATGGAGATAGCGAAAATGTTTCTGCACATAGGTAAAAATAGGTAAAGTGAGTCTCTGAGATATCATACTAATTAAAATTTTATACCGACCAAATGGCACAGTGTGATTAAAGCTGTGGCATTTGGAACGAAATGTACCAGGTTCGATAAAAGGAAATTTTTCGAACTGAGTGCAACACTCATGGAACAATTCAATGGGCAGATGATCTTCACAAATCGGACCTATAGCCGTATGTCCTCATTTTGCTTGGCAACTGCGTCAAGTAGGACGTTTAAAGGAAAGTTTGAAAGATATGAATAAATACTCATTGGGGATTTAAATGACCGTATTTTTTCGTGAGTAAACGTCTCAAATGAAGCAACCATAACTGTCACACTTCTTACAATATAATTTTTTTGTAATTAAGCTTAATATTCGGCAATGTACAAGTACTACAAAAATAACACGAAATAGTGTGCTTAACGGAAACCTAAAACCATAGTTGATACCTGCAGTTCTATGGCTTTGTAAGTTTTAGAAGTGCGAGTATCAACCATGGTTAAAAAACCTTAATTCACAACTCTCTGTTTAGGTGCGTGATGATTAAAGATCCCAGTGGCGTTTCGTTAATATTATTTTGGGCCGTTAGAACCATCAAAGCTCACCAAAACAGATAACGAATACCAAAATGATTTTGTATCTGTCACACTGCTGATATAGTGAATGAATTCAGTAATTATTAAACCGATGTCTTACCTACTTGAAAGGGTATGTATACTACGTTCATGGAGATCATAATAATATCAATAACATATTCATACATTTTTGTCGTTCTGGAATTTTAGTAAACTAGTAAATTGCTTTATATTAGTACAAGTCTATAATATCATGGCCCCTTTATACATAATGCATAAAAGTTTGAAAACTTATTTTTCCAGAATCACTGAAACTGCCAAAAACTATACCATTCATAAAAAAGGTGACACTAAGTTGCCTACTTCTTCAAAAATATTCGACAAATGTGTCAAAATACGTTCAGTTTGGCTTCAGTGAAGGAACAAACACGGAACACGCGCTATTAGATTTTATGAATAATGATCACCGAAATATGAATGACGGCTAACATGTTGCCTCATTATTTATTGGCATGCTAAAGCTTTCGATATGGTGAATATCAATCTTATAAATAGATTGGCACTTTATCTAACTCTTTTACTATTTCTGATGTTGGTTTTGTCGTAGAAATGGATGAAAATAGTACCGGTATAGGAAAACCAAACAAACGACGTTTCTTGTCTCACCAACAATCGAATTCCATGATAAGTTAAATAACGTCGGCTAGGAGCTTCCGCAAGAAGAAATACCTATGTATCATCTTCTAAATTGTTATACATATTCGGTATTGGAAATCAATGCCACCGCAATCTAAAACATTTCATTTACACTCAGAACCCGATTAACTGTAATGCTGCATTTCATGACGGATATTCATCAACCTCAACTATACATATATCCTATTACAGAAGCTTTGAATGTCATGCACATGTTGATTTGTTAATGTTATAAATTGATTGTAATCTGAAGAGCTTTAAGCTGTCGTGTCGCTCGAAATTATAAACAAAGACCTCGTGAAAAATGTTTCCAAGATAACCACATTAGATGAGCTAATTTGGCCCTGGAATAGCATTAATAGTGGATACATTTCAGAGTAGTGTTCTGGAATGAAAAAAATAGTGCACTGCGGATGCAAATACCATTCTTTCCAAACAACATGAATACCAAAAAACCTGTTGAAATAGCTCTTCATGCACTCGTTGAACAGTTGAAAACAGTTGAAAGACATGACATGCTCAAGTCGAAGTGAATTACGATCAAACTAGTTTACTATATAACTCCGGTAGTGATTGGTAAATAGGATTCGAAGCAAATGGCGATTAATAATAGTGGTAACCTTGTGTCTTGAACAGGACCTTCCAATAAACTTTATAGAAATACTGAGCTGGTTCATTTCACTAGACACAGGACTCTTGCAATCTTTAGTTTTTCAAAATTTGGGAATCATGCCATCCGTATAGTCTTTACTGGTTAGATTACCTCAAAATTATATTGAAGAGAAATGCAATAAACAGGCATTCGGTAAATCATGAGACGAAACAAGCTTGGAACTTGTCAATGAATAGTTTAACCTCTTGAACTTCTAGCACAAACTTACTATATGTGCACAAAATTGTACTCTTATCGTTAAGTTCAAGATAACATGCTTCAATTGCATAATATGTACATTATCTCTCCAAACTGCCTGAAGCTCTTAATTAGTACCAATGACTTGGCAGCATTTGTTATAACTAATCCATCAGTATAACTTTGAGGGTTAACGTAATATTAGGCTGACAAAAAGCTCGTCAATGACCAAAAGAACCGTCTCAATATCTAGATGAGTCTGCCAAAAGCCACAGTAGAGGGAAAAGCACCCCACCTTCTGGGCAACCTCTGGATATTTTGACTAAAATAAAAATTAAATCCAACTCAGCTACAACGAAGTGAGATTTAAACGAGATTCGACAATGTTACATGCCACTAAGAGGAGAAGTATTTAAGTGTTCGTCCCTAGACAAAAATAACTATCGACATTTCTTTCTAAGGATTTCAGAAAAGTTAGTGACAGAGAAATAAGGTGAAAAAACTAGTTAGAAAACATTCCACCAGGACTGGCAATCATATGATTTATTAATTTTCTTGTTAAATTCCATTCTTAGATTTGATAATCGATTCGCCGATAATATTGTCGGAAGATAGATTGTTACAACCCCTACAATGAGTAGACAGAAATAACTCACAAACTTCCTTGATAATGGAAGTAAGGTCATTTGCTAGACAAAGTGAATCGAGCCTACAAGTAATTTTTCTACTAAAGGTACAAGGCGCAAACTTGAAGGCTATTAATATTGTATCCAATGATTATCTTTGCTGAAGATAGAAATCTACACCGATTGTAAAAATTGAATCTGTTGGCTTTATTCTTGTCCTAGAAATAAAAGTAAGACCCGAAGAAAACCTCTCAATTACCTGAAAAGATTATTAGAACTAGTCATACCACATTCACTGCACGTACAGCCACATTTAAATTAAATTATTATTTTCCTCCTTGTAACGTACCCCAATGGCTTTCAAGTGGAAACTGTAGTAATTTTGAGAGCACCATCATATGGATTAAAATAAACTACAGAGATTTTCGTATCTACAATTAAATGTTAGACTGGTTACTCCAAACTTATATATGGAAGACAGTAATAAGTACCTTAACTCGATTTGACAGTTTGAATGAAATCAGATTCAGCTCTGAACTTGAAGTTGGGCTTATGGATATCTAAGCAAAAGTGTTGGGCAACAACTTGGTCAGGTTTAGTGGATCTTTCACTTCTGTAGAAGCTGATATAGCCTTAGGAGCGACGTTACTATCTCTTAACGAGAGATGTGACAACCACAGTTCTTCGCCTGAACACTTCTTGTGCTACTTTCATATTCTCTTTTGACATACTGCATTGATGGATCATTTATTTTTCTTGTATCTCCATTCTGAGGAGCATAGGGTGTCTACTAGACTGGACCATCGAACTCTTTTTGGGGCTATTCTCTTTAGTTCCCCCCCATGTTTTTCCAAGATGTTTTGCTTCAGTTAGCACTGTTCTTTTCCAAGTTACTGTTGGCCTTCCAACTTTCCTTTTACCTGGTGTTATGTCATTTGGTGTCTTTCTCAGCGTGTGTCCTATTCATCTGTATTTCCGCTTTCTGACCTTCTTCTCAATGTCCACTTGGTTTGTTTGTCGCAGTAATTCTTCATTTGTGATCTTATTTGGCCAGGAGCATTTAATCAATCGCCTAAGACATTTATTCACAAACACAAACAGTGGAGTACCGATTTTACACAGACATTGAACATTCGATTCTTGGTGTTTCTTGACAGGACAGATGCATTCCAGATCTAATGGCGCATGTTGAAAGTGTTTCTCGCTTTGTAAATGCGTTGGCTGATGTCTTCTTCCGTTCCGCTTGTTCTTGATACGGTAGAGCCAAGGTATACGAATTTCTCGATTTCTTCTGTTGTGTCTTGGTTGATGCGAAGCGGTGTACTAATGCTTGTATTCAGTCTCAGGGCTTTTGTCTTTCTTATGTTTATCTTAAGCCCGACATCTTGTGCTATTTCTGATAACTTTTCTGTGCATTTGTGTCTGTGTATTTGTGTGTTAGCAGGAATATATCATCTGCGTAGTCGAGATCACTGAATTCCGTTCAGTGAGATCCTATTAAAAATTGTGGTGATGCGATGTCTAGCTTGCGCATGATATTATCCAGTACTATGGGGAACAGTAGTGGAGATAGTTCACATCTAACTCCTCGTGTATTGTAGTATGTGCCACTCTGCTTACCCGTTCTAGGATGACCATTGCTAATACTATCATTGTACTGTTGAGCAGGGAGATGCCTTGCCAGTTTTTGCATTCTTTTAAGTCGCCTTTCTTTGGGATCGTTATGGTATAATTCCTCTTTCCATTTTTGCGGAATTCTTCCAGTATTCCACACTTCTTCTAATAGTGCTCCTGCGCAGTTGTAAATACGTCTCCATTGAGTAGTTCAGCTGGTATGTTGTCGGTTCCTGCGGATTTGTTATTTTTCAGCTTCATTATGACACTTGTAACTTTCCGTTCCGTTGGTGGATGGCTATTTCCTATTTATGGTTTCGTTATAGTTTCCATCTGGAAGCTCCTCAATTGGTTCGCTATCTACGTCATTGTTCTCGAAGAACTTCTTCCATCTATTTAGTTGTTGTTCGTATGTAGTTAGGACTTGCCCATGTGAATCCTTTTTATCGGTGGTGCATTTGTAAATTTCCCGGTGACTTTTTGCTGCCGCTGACTCGACAGTCGTGATTGTCTTCTATGTATTTCCTATACGATCACTTCTTGCCATTTTCTTTACTTCTCCAGCTGTATCTTCATTTTGTTTTCGAATTTCCGCCGTATTTTGATTACCTAGTTGTATTTTAAGTTGGCGGCGTTCCTCTATTTTGGTCCACGTTTCATCTCTAATCCACGGTTTTCTTGTGTTGGCAGCCAAGCACACTTGTAGCAGTTTTTACGCAGGCGTTTTCTATTTCTTCCCATTTTTGATCCAGAGTGCTGATTTCGTTATTCGGTAGATTGATTTGGAGCGTTTCATTCAAGATATTTTTTGTGTCTGCATTTCTCAATCTATCTATGTTGAATTTCCTCCGATTGGTCCTTGTAGTTTTCACAGCAGCTGGTTTGATTTTGAATGTATTTATTATACTAGTTGGTGATAGTTGTGTACATCTGCTCCTCTCATTGCTCTGACATCTTGTAGGGAGGATATAAACTTCTTATTTACCAGCACATGGTCAATTTGATTTCTTGTTCTGCCATCTGGCGATGTTCAGGTATATTTATAGATATTCTTGTGTGAGATATTCTTGTGCTGCCAATGAATAGCTGATTTTTGACACAATAGTCGATGAGTTTTTCTCCGTTGTTGTTTCTTGTAGAGTCTAGTGCGTGATTACCCATGATTGTCGCCATTCCGGTGTTTTCAATTCCAGTTATTGCATTGAAATCACCATGGATCTGCTTATTCTGTGGGCGCATAGCATTGTATGATTCTTGTATTTCTGATTTTTGAATGGAATCGTGCTGTTATTATTCTGCTACTTATCGGTTTCCACTCGAAAAGTGATTTCTTTGTTTTAGCAGTTAGTATACCTACGGCTTGTTCGTGTGTGTCAGCTTTACCAGAGAACTGGTTGTTATGTCTACACTGTCATTCCATCTTACTTCGCTGAGGCCGAGAATTTCTATATTATATCGTTTCATGTTTCCGTTAAAGTTCTTATGTTCCAGTTTCCAATTCGTGTCCGGGTACAATAGCCCGACCATTGGCTATCATACCCGGACACGATATTTTTTGTGTTTGCCGGTTTGAATTATTTCAAGTGATCATGGTTATTATTAGATAATTGTGTGAACTAACTAACTACCATGAAGTTACTTAATATCATGACCTTCATTTAGTGAGTGAAAGCTTTCGGTACTTAAGGAGTTCGTTTGGGAAGTGATTTTACTCTTCAAAAATAGAATTCTTGCCTACTAATATGCCCTTGAAGTTTACTTTAAATTTCACTCACCTCAAACTTGTATACCTATATAGACATAATTGCACAAGGTGGAAAAGCTCTCATTTTTCTAAACAAATAATTATGATGTATTTTCCTATACCATTATTTACACATCACTAATTATGTAAAATAATTTACATAGTGTAAAAATTTATGGGAATTTTATGATGTGAATTGGAATATAATTATGTTTAGTTTTTTTACTTTTTAATTTTCTTCGTTTTAAATAATTAAAAATTCATAACCTTAACCTTTACGTGTTAATAAAACAAAACAAAAACTTAATTAATATTATTGTATTGTTTTTGTAAAGTTTAATTTTAAAATTGTACCATGTAATAGTAAGTACATTGTGTAAATATTCTTAGTACACGGAAAATCGATTCGTTATGGAATTTCATGACCTATATAACGCTTTCCACTCGTGCATATACCACAATATAGTTTATAATTTTATTATAACGATTTGTTAAATACATAAATAAATAATGTGGTAAAAAAAAAAACAAAACATTTCAATTATTTATTATGTACCAAATACATATGTGTACTTACATAAGAGAAATCATCCCTCTGAAAGGAACTTAGGAAAAAAGGAAAATTTAAAAAAATTTAATTTTTGTTTTATTAAATCGACAAGAATACAGTTTTTGGGTTTTCATTCGGAAATTGAATTTTCCGATTTATATTTTGACATTTGGTTTTTCTCGAACGATTTTTTTCCCCATGTATGTATCGAGAAAAATTTATTTTACAAATCAATATGTGGTTGATTTATATTATTTTATTGTATGGTTGGGTTTGTATATATGAATTATTCTCGTCTGGAATACAAACGACGACAATTTTCAATTGAGACAGATGTATCTTGAAATTGGAAACTATATACGTTTAAAATATATCCGATAAGGATTTTTAGTGACTTATAGAATTATACTTTACTAACTATATACAAACCAGACAACGGAAATTTGTTTCGACCAAATGGCGGGCTCAAACTGTGTTGCATTATCTTGTGGCACTTTTGATTTGATTACGATCGGTAGTGGAAAAAAGCATATCTTTTTCCTCCTGTTGGATTTCAAAACCTAACTTACATGTCAGTATTATAGGCTGTCATGGTGCTCATTGTTCAGATGGTTCAACTTAAATCAAACCTATATAGCCGTACGTAACTTATAAGTGAATGTTTTTTTTTGTTGAGTACAATCCAAGAGTTGTATTTCATAAAGCGCACTTTATTATAAGTCAACGTACACAGATTTTCTGGCATCAACTGACGATGCATGTGATCTTAGTTAAGACTTTCATCCCAGTTAGACTGTTTAGGCAATACATAAATTATAATTGCATCCTAGTCCAAAGTTATATGCGTTATATCAGAACTGCAACTGTACAAATAATATGTTACGCCTTCTTAAATGAATCTCTTGATATGTTAAAGTTGAAAAACTGAAATATCAATAAATGTTAAAAACGACAACACATGAAAATTGTGATTGCTATATTACGTCCAACTGCTGCAAACTCATTAAATTACAGTAGGCCTAGTATGGTTAAGGAGTAAACTGATGATTTACAAAATAACGTGTTAACAAGCGACGTGTTTACAAAACAAAGTGTTTCTGACTACGCCCAATTCTATCCGCATGACATTGATAGAATTGGGTCCAAAAGAGAGACCGTTCGGAGGCCGGGTATGAAAGAATGAAAGGACCTTGTAGTTTCTCAAATTCATAGTACTCATTGGCAGAGAAAATGTTGTGCTTGCTATGCTTTCGGGCGTGACGGGTTTCGATTCCGGTGGTGACCAAAAATCACGATTGCGTATTTTTTATGTGTAAGAATGGATGTGAATGTGGGTTGGACCGTAGGCCTTTCGTGGTGGTATTGAGTTCTGGAATCTTTACGCCTTGTTTAATTTTTTCCCCAAATTTAGAACCAACAATTTTGCAACAGTGCTAAAGAATATCCTGTACCATCGGAAAAAAAGGTTCGTTTGAGCCTCGAAGACGATTTATAAACAGTATTAATAACAAAAGTCCGATATCGCTTTTTGTGGTATTCCAGAAGTTGCTCTAAATAATTGAGACAAATATCCAATTTAATTTCCTTATATAGGTTTTCAATGAGAATTTGATGGTAAATTTTATCGAAAATCTTAGCAAAGTTGGTATAAATTAGGTCAAGTTTAGAATTTGTTCTTTAAAAAGAAACCAGATTCGTAACTGTTGATCTATATCAAGGTACAACCCATGTTGGTCAGGTAGTATAAACAATTGCAAATGGAAAGACAAGATTTAGTGTACTTTTGATTCACCGTAATAATTATTGTTATCATTTCTTTCACCATACTATAAAATGGGATGATTGTCAGTTTAAACAGTTCTATATAGTATATCTCCACGATTCGCGAGGTTAAAGTCGTCGAATTTAGAGCAGTGTCTCTTTGTGTAAGTTGCCAAACGTTAAGAAAATCGTCCAGTACACTTTTATCCTAGAGCTTTTGTGAACGACCTTTCCGTTAGAGATCATACAATATAAATTATCAAAAGTTTTTTATTTTCGCACAAGCTGCTGTCTAATGAACTTGAATTTCAAATATGTACTTATGCATCAACCAAACGGCGGATTGCAAGATACTGGGGTCAAACAACGATTAAGCAGCATTTAAAGCCTGAAAACATGAGCATATATATATATATATATATATATATATATATATATATATATATATATATATATATATATATATATATATAAAGAGTGTCTCAAAATTATGGTTTAGTGTTGCTAACGAAAAATACAGCGCCTACCTGACAGTTCAAGATTAATAAAAATGGAACACTTTCAAATGAGACTCATTTTCATCTTCAAAGGCTTCTTTAAGCAAATTTCGAGTGATTCTTGAAAATAAATGCATTTACAATGAGTCACGGTTTTGGAAAAGAAGCACCATTGTTGGCATCCAATACATCTATTAAAAAACCGATACCATTACTGCATGAACCATTCCGAGGTCCTATAATTTCTAGTGATCGCCAAATTTTATGTGTTTGAAACACTGTTTTTCTATTTAGACTTTTGAAGTCTAAGGTTTATACCATCAAGCCAACAACATGGTAAATTAAATAAGAACGTTCTCCTCCTATCTGTACATGAAGAATACCATTTCAATAATAATGAGCTAAAAATTATTGTCTTCGCACAAGCTTCTTAGTTGTAATGTAAGCAATTGTTATCCCAGCAGACAACCAAATAATTGAATCAGGCAATACTTTCAATCCCAATGTTTTATCAGGTTAATATATTCTTCACTTATTTTTTTAGAGATTTCATCTAAAATTATCATTATTTAAAGTATTTTAGTGTCGATCTTCTGAGAACCTAGAAACCCGGAAACTATTCATAAGTTGGCCATAGTATGGACCAATTCTAATTAACATAACTAGTGTTGGTCAATTAATGGCCAAATTAAATCAACCATGATCTTTTCCGACACACTAGATTCTCTCACTAGGAGATATTTGAAGACTATATTAACCTTAATCTTTAGTGTGCTTTAAGCTTCATTTATTTCCATTTTTTTGATTTCTTAATCAGAAAAAAATGGTCTCAATTATAAGCCTCAAAATATTAGTTAACGCCAAGCACTTGCCACAGATAAAATATGTCATATATTGCGACCGACGTGAACATTCTTGAAAGACAGCAAATCCTCCAACAAGTTACAAATTGCATATTCACGAAAAAAAGTGTTTTCATACTTAAAAACATCTGAGTGGAATTGCAACCATAGACGGTTGATAAAATGAGCTTTCGCAACCATTTTAATTCTCTCATAAGTTGGATGACACCACCAGAGTTATCTGCCATAATAAATATTTGTAATGTCTTATTCATGCATATAACTGATTAGCTGCTTGCCGAATACCAATTTGCATACATTTTAATCTATTTCGACTTTCTTCAGACATTTGGTTCAATTATTTCATTAAACCAAAATAAAATAACACTTTGTTGTTGTTCTACATTTTGTATCTACTAATTAAACAATGACTTTTCATTTTTCACAGCTAGTGTGTACTGAACATATAACTAGATTAACCCCCACACCAACTAATTGAATAAATTTAGTTTAATTATTCCAGATCATTGATTTTATTTGAAAGATACAATCTAACTATATACTAATGTAAGATTAGTTGGCTCGTACACCGTATATATGCGGTATAAAGAGATAGGGAGTCGATTAACACTGTAAAAATTATGGAGCACATCAAAGTTATGCCACCAACAATTTTACTTTGTGATACCAATAACGATTACATCTGCTGAAAGTATAATATGTAAATAGAATTTCTCTTTCAGTTCACACCTACGATTGATCAACCGATCGTCGACAGGTTGTATTGTAAAGTCTGTTATCTTAATAACATTTAGAAGAAAAACAAACATAAATAATATATAATACAACAATAAGATTGTTAATTGTTTTGACAAACTTTTTTGAAACTTTCACATATATCGCAATTCCCATGCAAATCTCATTACAAGACCTATACCCGAGATCAATCGATCTTAAATACTTCAATTACCACTATTATGTAAAGATAACAAAAAAATTTTATTATTGTTTAAAAAAATACTATAAATAATAGCATATTGTTATAAACACGTAGACCAGTACTCACGTCAAATGTATATTAAATAACGAAACGAAATGTCTTAAACATAACAATTTCGATTATGCGATGGAATTTTTTCAAAATAGTTTTATTCTAATTATAATTGTTGCTATGTACGAGTATATAACAATATTTGACATTTACTAATATTGATTGACGTTGCGGTAAGGTATTTCTCATGAAATTTGTGTCATTGGAGACAATAAAATGCCGTAAACAGCGGTTGTGAACTTAATTGATATGGCCAAGTATATATTGTTAGAAACATTGTTTTGTTGTTGTGGTTATGATAAATTGCTGAACTATAATTTAACAATAAGTACGTGCTTGTTATTGAATATAGATTTTGAAATATTTTATGGCGATGATAAGTAGGTCTATGTTGGTTATACTGGCCACGCAACTATAATGAGTAGAACTTTACAGCACCAAAAAGAACAGCAGAATGATGGATCTAATGTAAAATAGAGTTGAAAATAAATGAACCGGCGTTTCCAACTTCAACAGCCACACTAACAAATTTAAAAGACTTCCTGGGACTATGCAGAAACAACATGAGTAGATAGAAAATTATGCACGCTTCATAAAATGTAAAAAAATATCCGGAACAAGTACAATCTTACCACCAATAATAGATTCTTCTCAGCCATAGAAAACCAACAGCTAAATAAATGAAAAGAGTACTTCGTAAAATAAAATAAAGAGCACTCTGATGGAAACTGTAGCGAGGCACCTCAACGTTTTAAGTGCTTCAGAAGCTAAATAACAACAAAGCAAACGGTATCAATATTTTACTCCAGCAGAACTACTGAATTGTGATGCATTCCTTCTGCTAGCAGCATGCATAAAAGAAAATGCTCGAACTGAGATGATTCTTTCTCACAACACTAGAAACGAGAGACTGGTTTCTAATCTAGAAGAACCTGTACAGATCATATCTATGCAAAGTACGTCTTGCGTCGAAGAATTACCACCATATCTACTCTTCGTAGTCTTCGATAGCGGATTCGATTCCATCAGTACATGCGTAGTCTGGAAATTACTCTGCAAAACAGGCATTTCAAAAAAGATAATTGAACTCGTTACCGAAATGAATAAGATTATCGGAATAAAGTAAACAATACAATGGGAAGTAGAATGACATATATATTATAATAAACTAAGGGTCTGACATATTTATGTACTCACCTTGGTATTTAGTGGGATCTAATAAATCGACTGAAATAACATGAACTATATACGGACGATATATGGCTACTTACTCATAAAGATTTAGATAGAAATAAAGCGTAAATCAGCGGCACTAAAGAGGACAGTTACCAATCGATCAATAAAGAAAGAAATACTTTCAATATTTTACATAAGATCTGGAATTTGTCCGTCCTGTAAATTCAATACTGCTATATGGTCGTGAAAGTGAATAAATAAATTCAAACACTTCAGGACGAACACTATCACAAACGAGGAACTTCTACGATTGACAAAGTAAACCGAAATGGAATCGCTAATGGAAAATTAAAGTAGGAAGACCAGAAAAACGACGTTAGCTGAAGAGGTGCAACTCGGTAAAATATGGGGGGAAACATAAAAATCAATAGCCTCGAATATAATAATATATTTAGTCAAAACCAAAAGACAGCAACTTACGGATTTGTTGCAAGAAATATAGAAACCGGTCATCATTCTATTCAGATCGCTTCCAAAGAAACTATAAACCAGAAGGCAGCAGAAAACTAACCCAAACCAGGTTTGGTAGCTAAACGCTATCTGAATTACAAAGCGTACAAAATATGTTTTTTTAACTATGTGGTATGATAATATTTGAGTTGTTATAGGTATTCCAGCTGAGTTATCCCATGTTCCCACTGAAAATTAGCAACAATTCAAACTATGAGCAGTGTATTGGGATAAACTAAAGAAAAAACAGTTGAACACATTCTATCCTCGGTCCTGAATTTATTCTCTTCACAGACTGGTTTTCTTATATTCGCGGTTCCTATTTTTGGAGAACGATGTTGAAGATATCGAATATCATGCTTGACATTTGGAAGCCGTGAGTGATAAAATTAATAAAAAAATGGTTGCCTGGATCTTAAAAGAGTGATTGGAGGGAAATCATGTACCCTTATATTGGACATTAGTACATTGGTTGTTCATGTTTCAAAATAATCATGTTGTTGGTATTGTTTGGCTATATCGCAAGTTGCGATATAGCCAAATTTACATTGTACCCAGAATTATTTGGCAGGTCAATTGCTCAACGAAGCAGAGGCAGCAATACAACAAAACAATATGACCCGTTGAATTTACCGAGGTTAATCTACAGCAGATACCATAACGATCAGCGATGGAAGTCTCCAAGTACTAGCCGGTAAAATAAATTATCAATTGTCAAGAATAACGGCAACAATGTTTTATCAAAATTGGATTGGAATATTACAACAATAAATCGTCCACAATAAATATCAAAAAACATTGTGAATCAAAATAAAGATGAAAAGGCAGAGAATCGTTACCCTCGCTACAATATTTTTTATCAACGCTACGATGTACATACAAAGAAAGTATCTTAATGGAAAGAAACAGACTGTGTATGAAACAAGTATTGAGAACTGGAAGTTACTGCAGATTATGAATGGTTTAAATAATATTTGTTAAAACCGCTCAAAATAACACTGTATAATATAAACCGTTTTGATCACATCAACAGTAATGACAGGATGAAGTAAAAAAAAACTCAAGACTAACAGCTAACTGAATTACAAAGCCAGACAAAAGCTTTTTTGTGTTTAAACAGAGCCATCTTGCTCTGGTTTAAATCAAGTAGAGAACATGCCATCCTGATCAAAGCTTCTAGTTGTTTTTTAAAAATATGATAAACCTTGATGATATTGATTGGTATTTTCATAGCATTTTTGTAGCATTTATTAAAATCGTTTATTCTGAATGAAAATTGGCAACATTGTAAAATGTGAATCATTCTCTCGTCTTATATATATTCTCTCAAATAGTGATTTTCGTAGGATCGTAGTTCCTATTTGATGATCAACTAACAATGTTATATACATATTGTATATCCTACCCTGAATCCGAAGAGAAACCCGATACGATTGCTAAAAAGCTTTTGAAACTTAGAGTATGCGTTTGGAAAAGTAAATCGCAAATGCGTTAACATGAGCTTAAGTCACGGAATTGCATTATATATGTATATGTTTAGCCATTTCGAAGAGCGACAAGTGAAATAACATTTGTTCAAGATAAAAGTATTCAAATTGATCATATTGCAAATAGTTAATAGGAAAATCGAATATCGACCCTGGGAATAATACAATTTTAAGTGTTGGACTTTCTTTTTGCGAGAACGGCATATATTAAGTCTTCGATGTCTAAGGCCGTAAGGATATACAGTTTCAGTTTCGGATGAGGGCGAAATTTAAATATGACACTATAGTCGTACATCAATAGGGCCATTCGTTAAGGTAGTTAAGAAGACGGTGCTAATACGCCAGTGAAGTGTTAAAAATAATGAAGTCATATCACCCACTAGTGTCAAGCAGTTAATCAATATACGAGGGGAGTGCAAAAGTTCGCTTAGTAGTCAACTCTTAAATATTTTCTTAAAACACCTAAAATGTCAAATCCTTTGCAATTTTTTTATGAACTTTTTTGAAAAATTCAGAACAATCGGTAAAACTAGAAACAGAAAAACGCATAGTTGAAGATGCATCAGACGAAATTCCACCACCAACCCAAACAGAAATTCGCTATGTGATTCTCTTCGATTTTGGGCGTAAACTAAATCCACTTCAAATGTTTAATGAAGGCAAATTGCATATAGGACAATTACATCGTCTCCACAGAATAATTTCGATGTGGTTCCAAAGATGCCAGACGGGACATTTATCTGTGAACGTCGATTAAAATATACCACTGATGACGTTACTGTGGCTCTGGTGTAATCTTAAGTTGATGAAGAATCACGATTGGCACAAGAAATTATTGCTGATGAATTGGCTTGGAATGCTATGGCTGTATCAGGCCCAAAATCAGGCTCGAGTGCATTTTGGTAAATAAATTCGAAAATTGGCAGTCTAGCAACTTAATTAAAGTCATTACTGATGGTTCATGGTTCTATAAGAAAGATCTCGAAACCAAACAGCAGTTCATGGTATGAAGACCAACAGGAGCAAACCCACCCGGAAAAGTGTTAACCCATGAAGTAAGAAACGAAATGACGTCAGTTAACTTCACCCAATCAAAAATTTTAGCTGTGGCGTTCATAGCAACTCAAATAAATTGCAAATACAATTCAATTTTCTCACGCTACAATCAATTAGTAAAGGCGATATTTCGAGTTAAGTTCTTGTTATTCACTAGTACTGTCACGACTTAACGTATATATAAGAATCGCTCAGTATGAACATCACGTCGGGGTCACCAATGTAAGCTCTCCCGATTGTGGAGAGCTTTTTTTGTGCATCAAACTCAGAGAGACGTTGGAAGTGTTTTCAAATGGAGTTTGTGTTGTTCCTCGTTTTTCGATCACACAAAAAGTCAATGACGTAATCAACAGATCAAAACCTGCCTAGTTATAATAGCAACATACAAGCAACTACTCGAATTACAATCACTCTCAATTACTATTCAAATTACATAAAGCTACACGTTACATTGGTGACCCCTACGGCCCTGGTTAGTTAAATAGTCACGTCAATATCTTCTGATGAAACCAACCAAAAAAAAATTTCATTCTACTCTCCTGCCTAACCCAACACGGCAAAAATTTAACTTTTCACAATGAAATTAGCTGCAACTTTTCACAATGAAATTAGCTGCCTACTCTCAATGCAATGGTGGTCCGTGCTTTCAAGGCATAGCATAGATATTTCCAGGAAATACGTTTCATGCTACAACAAAGCTAGACACAAATAAGATGGGTGAAGGCGGGCACCCACAAATAAAGCATGCAATCAGGGTTCGTTTCATGTCACAACAAGCCAATTACACTAAGCAGGCGAATTCAGGCACCCCAACACATTACGGCATAAGATAATCATAATCAAATAGAGGGAGAATTCACTTTCGGGGGAGTAATGTGGCGTTCAGAGCAACTCAAATAAATCGCAAATAATGGGTTTTCCAATAAGAGTGATATGATTTCTTTAAAAAAAATCGTTCTGAATAAAACGTCATTCAAATGGTCTCCACAATATTGACTTGTAAAGCTTGAAGAGGGCTTGGTTTATTGTTAAAGAACAATGACTTCAAATAACTCCACAAGAAATAGTCTAATGGTGCTAAATCACAACTTCTTGGATGCCACTCAATAAAACAATTTTTTAAAATACATAATTGACTTTTCTCGCAATAATTCAACTGTTGCACTTGCTGTGTAGCACCTAGTCTTGTTGGAACCAAATGTTGTCAAGATCAATTTCTTCCAATTTCGGCCGTAAAAAGTTGGTAACGGTGCTACCAGCTTCAGTTTGAAAAAAATACGATAAGACCGATGATTCCACCAGATCAAAAACCACACCCAACTGTCAATTTAGGTGAATGTAATGGTTTTCATGAATAATTTGTGGAATTTCTTCGCACCAGAATAATGGATTAATGGACTATAAAATGGAAAAAGCGCACGAAAAGTTGCAATTGGAGAACGATTAGTTTGATAATTAAACTGGATAAATTAAACTTTGTAAACGTTGTTCTTGCGTATATCTCACCATGATGGAATTGTAAACATTATTAAATACAATGAAACAAAAAATGACAGAACATGACATATTACAAATGACCGAAAGGTCACTTAAATATTAAAGAATTTCTATTGGAAAACCCTATAAAAATCAACTATCTCACGATCTTGTAATTTACTAGTACTGTCGCGTCACGACATAACGTATATAGAAGAATCGCAAGATGGATTTGATCTTTTCGATCACACAGTCATTCAATGACGTCATCATATCAGATTGAAACCAGCCTAGTGAACTACAACTTATCTAGCACCTTGTGTGGTTTCTGGTTACATTTCCAAAAATTTAAACAAATTTGAGGTAAAAGGTCTTTAACAGAGTAACGTGGAGATAATTGATGCGGTTAATGCGGAACTTGTTGAGCTTTAAGAAAAAGATTTTGAAGACTGTCTTCTATAGGCTTAAGAAATGCATCGAAATCAATAGCGATTATGTAGATAAGCGAAAAATGAAGATTGAGAATTTTACTGATCAGCTTAGCGAACTTGTGATGCTCCCCTCGTACGTTAGTGAATCTATTTGATTTGAGTATTATTTCTTAATGCTTCCAATATCACCACAAATCAACAATAGGTAGATAATTATTTATTTATCTTAAATAACACATGAAACAGTGGGGTTGGGATATATTCCATATTGTTGGTAAATTAATACGTTGCTACGATACATTATCATGTCGAAAAGTTTTCTCGTCTACAGTACATAAAAATTAATTAAATAAAAACTAAATTATTTAAATTTACCACAAAATCCTCTTTTGTTGTCTAAACTGTTTATAATAATATTTACATAATACAAGATAATATATAGTTGAATTATCTCTGTCTGAACTTTAAAGTACTTTAGAGCGTCCAAACAAATTACAGAGTGTCGGTCTCGTTGTTTTGCGAAATATAAATTTTAATTGATATTTTCGTACTACATAATGAAAACCTGTCTACACCATTTATAATTTATTTGGAAATTTTCCATGTCAAACAGTTTATTATGTACATTGTACACAGTATCGCTGTGATTGTCGTTTCGACTTTTCATATATCGTTGCATCTTTCATCTTTTTTGAAGAAAGTATCGTCGTTCGTTTAATTAAAATTTTTTTTTCAACTTCATCAATATTATGCATTTATAGACTCACATATAAGTAGAGACGTTGGAATTATGTTTACACACACGAGTAGGGAATCAAATTGCTTAGTTCCTTAGAAATCTTATGTATTATATACCATAACTCAGACAAAACCAACATACCTGAAATATTAATAATTATATGGATTATTAAAAGATTTTATATGAGCATAATATTATATTTTTTTTAAACTAGACGAAGCTTTTCAAAGTTTATTTTATTTAATTTCATGAATACACTTTTTCTATTCTATAAAATTTCAGCAAGCTTTTCAGTGAATAATTGGCATTAATAATAATTAATGAACACAAGAAAGCTTTGATTGCTATTCAATTGAGTTTTATAAATTCGCAAAATACCTGCATTATATTGGAGTTGGCTGACGTTGCCTAACTCGTCACTTAGCAGCTTCAGTTGGATACAATCTTCTATTATATCCATTCAATTACTCATGTTTGCGGTTTATTTTGCTCTTGCTTGCCATGCTTCGTATAACTCTTGGTCTATCTTATAAATACGATCTTAACTTTGATTTATTTGTTACTGCAACTGCAGTGTAGCTCTTTGTATTTTGTTGTAATTATTTTCTGGTAAATGGTCTCCTATTACCTTCAGCAGATCCTATGGTTCTGCAGGTCTTTCGATAAGCAACAGGTTTAATGCTACAACGAATTTCATTACTTAGTCGTATATTAGGCTCACCCTATAATCCATTAGGTTAGCCTCCATAGAGAGTGGCCTAAGCAGTTCACTCATTGGTATATACCTCCTATAGGGTAATACTACCGTTATTTTTACTTATGCCATAATTAACCTTGTTATTCCGGTGGTGTACTTTAATTTTCCACCCGCCTTCTGATGTTCCTCAGTGACCATTATCCTATACTGATAAGTGGAACTAATTTTTTGGATTCTAGACTTTTTTTTCTTAAATTAGGTGTTAAAAATATAAATTACCATTTAGGAATGGTGTGGTATATACTTTCAGGTGATCAAAAGCCCGAAATCATTTTCCTATTTTACCATAAAATATAATAAATAACTGAATTACGATAGGCGTAAATTCATTTAAGAGCTTATACAGGGTGGGGCAAAACTCCCGCTACCATTTTGATTGCCTATAACTTTGTTCAAAGAAAAGACAAGAAGGTTTGGTTTTCATTAAAAGTTTATTTTTTTACATATTTTTGCGTTATGCTTGAAAAATTATATCGGCTAAATGGTGACCGCGATTCACTATGCAACTTTCGGCTCTTTTATAGACATTTTTCCTGACATCCTGCAACATCTCAGACTGAATTTCTTCAATTTCGTGACGAATATTTATTTTAAAAAACCCCATAAGAAAAAATCTGGTGCTTTTAAATCCGGAGACCTGGCTGGCCTTGCTAAATCTCCATTTCGCATAATTATGTAGTCTTCGTGAAAAAACCTTATTCAATAATTGAATTGTTGAACGGGCTGTGTGTGTGCTGTTGCCCGATCTTGCTGAAACCACATGTCCTTAAGTCCTTGCTCTTTTATTTTAGGCATTTAGGCATAAGAAAATTTCGAATCATGTCTTGGTACCGTTCGGCAGTAACATGTAACTTCAACAACTTGGTTATTTTCAAAAAAAATCGGGACCAATGATGTTTCCAGCATGGATACCACACTGTACAGTTGTTTTAAGTGGATGCAATTATGTTTGATGAATTAATTGAGGATTCTGTGTTACCCAAAAGCGACTCTTCTTTTTATTGACGTGGTTACTGAGATGAAAATGAGCTTCATCGCTCATTATTAATTAAGACGTAAAATCATCAATTTCACCAGACAGCCTTATCATTGCGTTACTGTACTCAACTCGTTGATCAGGATCACTCGGTAGCAATTTTTGGAATTTTGTACGGGAACATTTTCAAATCAGTTTTCAAAGCTCGCCTAAAACTTTGTACAGAAATGAGTAACTGGGAACCACGTCTCCGATTTGAGGTTTCTGGAGACTCTACAACACTATCGCCGAGACAACCGTTGTCTTACGAGGTCAGTCTGCTGGCGTACCGTACTTTCGAAAATTCGCATGTAAACAATAAATTGTGATTTTGTGATGCACTGGACGATTAGGATATTTGTGACGCAATTTCCGCTGAGTGACAATAATGAAACGATTATTTTCAATAAATATTGTCATTATTTCTGCTCGTTCTTGTGGCGTATATTTATTCATTATAAAATTTGGGCGTCTACACAACACTATTATAATTAAGGGATGAACAAAAACGATCAAGAATCAAACACTTCAAAATAAAAACGATGTTGTCATTCCTCATGTAAAGCATTCTGCGATCTAGCAGTGCGATGAAGATGATCTTTTGAGCGATCATGATCAGTAAGAATCGCCACCAAGAACCTAATGGATTTTTTGTTTAAGACAGTCATACTTAGATAACTTTTATCAAAAAACGGTTGAGCATAATGAACCTGGCCCCCAACACAATAGAAGTTTATACGTCAAAGTTAACAATTTTGTACTTCAACTTCAGGAGTTTCCAAAAGCTCTTATATATTGACAGAATATGGCAGTAGCTATTTTGAAATGCTATTTTGAGCTTATTTCCGGCTGTTCACAGTACCCTTCAGGTAAACATTTGTTAAATGTATAAAAAGTAAACTTTTTTCCGTAAAATTTGGCCAGTTCCTCTAACAGCAATTCTAAGTTAAGCATGTTTTGTTCCTAGTTGTCGGTGGTGTGGACGAACACATCTGGACCTCCTGTGGAGTTTAGAATCCATAGGCCGTCCCATCGTCCATGTCAGTACTATAGGTTGACATGGAGCTATATGCAATGCGCAGATGGTTCTACGTAGATCATAGACCCTGTGGTATCCCAACGGACCATCGCCGGTCTAAGTGTGCGGTAGCAGCCACTTAACAAAAAAAAATATTTCGTCGATGATTCCCACAAGGAATCCAATCCAGATTTTATCTCTTCAATGTCATATTTGCTATTTATTTTTCATTGGCTTGCCATGCTATATTACAGATGTGAGTACTCGTACTAATTTACGCATTTATTAGTTGTTGCAACTTCTTGTGTTTGGTTGTAAATATTTTCTACTTAACGGACTACTATTACTCTCAGAGAAGATCTTATAGTTCAGCAGGTCATTTAATAACGGTTTTCTTTGATTGTCACCAATATAGGTTTTGTATTATTCAATAAATTATACCTATCTCAGAATCCGTAAAGGGTAATCCAATGGAGCTGTCCTCTGGTGTTATCCACCGAGTATTCCCTTATTCGCCATCCGGGGACATGATCGAAGAGGATTACACACAACTTCTCCAACATCTGTGTGTCATAATATAATTATCTGTCAGATTTATAGATGATCTTCTATAATTTAGCTATAATGGATGCCGAAAATACTTTTTGGTTGATTTTAAGAAACTGTTTAAGATTAATAGCTAGACAATAATCGTTTTAAGTTTGTGGAATATATACAGACAAAGAGACGTAAAAGTGTTCACCATAATCATCGATAGTAATCAGATAATAGAAAATTCCGATCTGATAATGAAAATCCGACGACATAAAAGATCTGGCTGTTAATAATTTATACACTAAGAATGCAACAAAATGTTACTATGAGCGCTATATGTATAGATGCAATGGTTCACTACAAATGGTCGAAAATCTGCCATCGTAAATTAGGACAAATTACGCTTCCTTGGAAAATTGGAGATGAATGAAATAACAGCTAATTGTCGTTCATTGATAAATAATTGAATTCGGGGCACGAACTCTATCAGTTAATTGCAATAAATGAAATCCTTATTCCTTCTTCATGATAGTTCTCGTGTAAAGCATCCTGAAATATAGCAACCTTCATTGAACCTTAAATAAAGGTGACGAATTGTGGCAAACACATAATCGAATTCATGTCAATCAGCCGAAGCAGTTTATGAGCATACTATCCAAGATAATTCTAAGATGCTTGGTTCGCTCATATAGCAATTATTTTACCAATAACAACAGGTTCGTTTAGTAAAATTATTGGAAATAGTTTTAAACTTATTTGGGCTGAAACTCGTCTCATTTCAACTCGGCTCAGTGATAAAAGTAGCTGTTACAAGAATTAAGATAAACCAGAAAGATGTTGACCCGAGACTGTTACAACAAGGCCATCGGCATGGATCTGAGCAATAGAGCTATTCTCAGCACAAATGTCTACCTTACTGCACAAATGTCTGCTCAATGCTGGTTAAAACAATTGGAACGTGAAATATCTGTTGAACACATAATTCTTGCACTATACTGAGTGCAAGTTATTATGTTCTACTTTCCTGAAATATGACATTCCTTTCAAACGTTATAGGGGTTGTTTCCCGTCTACCCGATTTTTATTTCACATGTAGTACTTTTAATCACACGAAATTTGTAACAACTTCCTGAGACTATGGTTGGACCATTAAACCATATTTTCGGGAAGTAGTTACAAATTTAATCGTCACCCTCGTGACAGAGGAAGAAGCTTGCTTGCTCTGTCATTCAGGAGCCTCTGGTTTGATTCCTGGGGTGGCCAAAAATAACAATTGGGTGTATTTAATATGTAACTGTATATGTGGGATGAACCTTGGGCTCTAGTGGCATTTAGTTCTGGAATAATTTCCGCCTTCTTTTATTTTTAGACTTAACTATGGTTGATGATCTCGATTCCCAAATACATATTTTTATACCCTAATCCAAGGAAGCATAGAGATTTAAGCTACCGATATAAAATCAAAGTGGAAAGTTGTTATACTTCCACTAGTGTGATAACTTTAATCAATATTAGCGTTGGTATTAATGAATGATCATGTAATTCTACTTAGAAAACATAAAAGTTTGAATAAGGCCATAGAAATAATGTCAGTTTTTTCTGTTTCTAATTAATGGTTTGGGTTGCGGCCCTAAATGTTTTGAAATCTTGAAATTTTTTTGGTTGTTATGATATTTCGATTTGGAAATGTTAGAACTTTTTTCAAAGTGGATTGATCCTAATGTAATGATCTTAATAACAATCGACCTACATTACGCGTTTCAATACGCTTTCCAAGGTTTTCAAAAAAATTTAAAAGTGTAAATTTGGGAGTCCCTTAACTTTCTGTCAATCTTTATGAATTACTGTAATTCAATTTTTAATTTGAAACATTGCTTTTGCGAAACATTGAACATTGACATGATTCGGTTGTGTGCTTGTATTATGTTTCATTTCATATACATCTTCACTATCGTTTAATATATTGGGGTATCATACTTTCAGAAAGGTGGCTTGAGAGTTTTGACTTAGAGCCATGACTTCGTTTCCCTTTTTGTGAGAACATCATAGCGCCCCTTTGGTATTTTTACGTTATTGTGAACCTAACCTTAGTCATAAAGTTCCTGGAATTTATTCAGAATATTGAAAATATAAATTATATATAAATATATATTATCTCCTTCAAAGTAATCCTCATCGAATATACAACACACGTATACCAGCGCTTGATCCAATCCTCGCAACAAGTGTTATATTCGGTTTTCGGTATGTCCATCAGTGCTTCCTGCGATTTTCCATAATTTCCGCACGGCTGTTGAAACACATTCCCCGTAATGTTTTTTTAACTCGTTTAAACATAAAGAAATCACAGAGGGCTAAATCAGGTGAATTCGGTGGCGGTTGGATGGTATTTGTTGCATTTTTCGCCAAAAAATAATTACGAATAATGATGGCATTATGCGACTGTGCATTATCATTGTGCAAAATCCTCGAGTTTTCTGTCCATAATTTTGGTCTCTTTCTGCGCTAGTAATACTCGTTGTTTATGGTTTGGTCTTCTGGCAAAAATTCATGAAGCACTACACTGTTGTAATCCATGAAAACCGCGAACATTGCATTCTGGAAACGACGTGGTTTTTTGGTCTCGGCGCATTTGGTGCAGAACTTGCCTGATGTCTGGATTGCGTGTCGTACTCATAAACCAACGTCTCGTCTCCAGTAATGAAGAATGTGGGATCGGATTTAGCCTCGCAAATCAAGTCTTTTGCGACGTCAACACGGTTTCTTTTTTGCATTTGAGGTCTTTTGGAAACCCAAATCACTAACCAAAATGTCCTGTACGGATCCATAGACAATCTTCAAGTCCGCTATCTGTCTGATGGTAAATTTGGGTTATTGACCAAAATTTTATTTTACTTTATCAATGTTTTCGTCCGTTTTCGATGTCGATAGTCTGCCTCTTCGTTCATCTACTTCGATTGACTCACAACTACAGTTTAACCACTCGTGCCACTGGTAAACGACACCGTTTTCACGGCCGAAACACTTTTCCAACATTTTCAACGTTCGCGCACAAATAAATCCGTTTTTTACGCATAATATGATACAAGTTCGTTGTTGCAACTTTAAATCTATTTCTAAAATTGTAAACAATCGCCAACACACCCAAAGATAAATGTAGCTCTTGACTACATTACATTTGCAAATATCAAGCTGTGACGCTTTAGAGGGAATACCAACAACAAATGTACCAACTTAAAAAAAGAACTCAAATTGGAACGATGGGAGCGCCACACTTTGGTTATTCCGGGAACTTTTTGATCAAGGTGTTATATGTTACAGAATAGAAACAGAATTCGCGCTCCGCTTGCCCTTTAGACATTAAAAACTTTTGTGTATGTCGATACTATTGTTATCCATCTTACGAATTCCTCACGTTTTTCGCAATCATAAGTATATAGGTGGAGCTTTTCGATAACCTAAATAATTTGATTGCGTACCAAGATCGCCCCAATGACGAATTTTTCCGGAATAACCCTTAGTTTTTGGCGTTAATGAGATATTTTTCGACTGAACACTGTATTTTGCAGTGAAGTTATTGATCAAGCCGTACTTAAATTTTAATTGGTTACACAAAAAACTATTCAAATTCATTTTACCTAATCGTTTCCAATGGCATTTAAGCAGTAATTTAAATTTTAGTAAAAAAGAAAATTTTTCTTTTGATTTATATCTACAGAAAGCAAACCCAATAAATTTTTCAATTATATCGAGAAAATATCTTGTAATAAACTATATAGCACAAACGTTTTGTGCCTCAAGGTACATAGCAGAGAATATCATTAAAACTAAACTAAAATTACGTCATTACTATTCGACAACGAACAAACATAATCGAATTATTTTCCATTCGAAACTTAATTCGAATTTATTTACCTTATCAGGTTACCAATGAAACCAATGCAAAAAAACACATTTCTTTATAAATATATGTACATACTTAAGAATGTCAACGACCCTATAATTTGATATGTACAAAACTATAATTCCAATCGATATATGTTTGTGGGTATCGACAGCGCACAAAAAATACTTAAACGTAACAATAACGACCACTAAACGTCTAAATAACTATCGTAGTTTCGTCTTATATATATACAAACACTATAAGTATAAGGAATAACTGTCTTGTACATATCTTATCTTGTAAATATTGTTAAATTTATAATTTGTGGTGTAATAAGTAACTGTCTTAAGTTCATACCATTCCAGTTCGTTGTACCAATTTTTCTTATACTTGAAGTACTTGCATTCAATGGTACTCGCGTACACGAAGTAAATGAAAGAGAAAGTGGTACACCGCATATCAAACACATAGTGTAATTGTCTGTATGATTTATTATGTGTAGTTATGTATGTACATTGGTTGGTAATACATAATAACCATAATAATTATGCTATAAATTTGCGTGGTTGATAGTTTTATTGCGTGAATTATGCTATTTAAGTATTCGAATGCCATTTCTCGATCTTTGGTATAGATTCTGCACGGTATTTAATTTTATTATAACTATTCCATTGGAAAACTATATAATCTAATTAGATCCAATTATTAAAGAATATAATTCTATACATATCAACGAGCATTTTATGCACTAACAATATATGATTAATTATTGAACGAATCAATAAAACTATTTTAATGGTTAATATGAGTTCGATAATTACCATTAATGCCGCTTATTATATAATATCTTTAATTAGTTCAATGAAGTTGATATTAATTGCTTGGCGGGGATCTATATAGATAATTCCACAATACTCTGGTGAATAATGAAATACGAAAGGTTAAAATCGAAAGGCCAAATACGGAACAAAGGCAAAAATGACAGGTGGCATTCATATATATGAAAATTATATTTGGTAACTTCACGCCATGTATGGCGCACTTAATCATTGTTAACATAGGGGTTTCCATCCTGGCCACCAATGGCAGTTAAATGAGTTCTTTATGTATACTCCAAAACTCCATCCCATAGAGAAAGAATATCTTTATTTTTACTAGCTTATTTTAACAATACAATCAAACAACAATCAGTTCTGTAAACTAGATTAGAATGAATGGACCAATCATTCACAAACTGCTAAAATCAAATATGGCCTCTTAGCTATCGTAACCGGACATGTTTCATTTCATTCAACCTCCTTGCACTTATTAGGAATTAAAATTTAGCCTATTGTGTCTATATTTGTTGCCTTTTAGAAGCAAATGTTCAGTGTCGTTTACAACCAGCAAGAAGCACACACATTTCCTACACTCAAATGACGTTTATATACAGACATTCCTTCCAATTTCCATGATTCAATCTCACACGCTCCATTGTTCGAATCATTGTAGTGTCTCGTTTGATTTCCCTAAAAAAAGGTTTTTTCAAACTGACAATACACCATGCAAAATACTTCTTGTCTTTTTTTTCTTTTATGCACAAATTCGCTCTCCCATTTACTCCACAGATTCACCTGGAGCATACGAAGTATAGACATATGCATCCATAAAATTATCCTCAATCAAGCAACTCTCATTTGCAATCATACCGGCTCTTTCATTACCTTTAATCTATAAGATGTGAAGCTATCCATTGAAGAACTACTTTACTCCCACAAGATTGAAGGTACTCAAACGACTTATTCACATAAATATTGCCCTGGGTACCCCTCGCTTACTTATTAACTCTTAACCAGTCAGAGAGTCGGATAGTAAAACCCTCCTTTTCCCGATACTCATTGCCAACTTGATTCCTTTTAAGCCCTTTTAAGTGCTGGAATGTAAACTCTAACACTCACACTAGCATCTGTATACACAGTCAAATGATCAACATATTTCATTTGTATCTTGTGAAATTCTTTCTTAATTGATAATCCATTCATCAAAGCTTTTATCGTGCCTCCAAAATTCATACATACCACCAGATTTTCAAAAGTTGGCACCACTTTTTAAATCTTGCCGAATATGTTCATATTGTACTAAATCAAGCGGGTTCTTTGAGTTTTCCAATCTGTGCCTGCTTAAAATATGATTACCATACTAACGCGTTATCTTTCATAAACATTGAAGCGAGGTGAATCACCCATTTCGGACCATATATTGTGTATTGGGGTTGAATTGATAGCCCTCAATACCACTCTAGCACATGCATTCTCAACTGTCAACTTTCTCAACGTACCAACGTGTATGGTGTTCATTCCATACGCAATTTTGGAGGACCGAAGCGCGTTCCGTAGCATATCAGTCACACCAGGATGAGCATCCCATTTCGGTTTACTTACCCTTTTGATAACACTACTCTTACAATTATCAGTTAGTTTCTCCATGTGCCCTTTAAAACTTAAACGTTAATCAATCCAAGTTTCTAAATACCTAGGCCAAGTCACACATTCAATATTTTCTAAATATACTTGCACATCAATTCACACGTTAATTTGAATCAGTAAAACAGTTGATTACCTCATCAACACATTCCCGAGCTCGATCATATTCTGTTTCAATGTATGAACCTTTACCCATTGTAACAAAGTTATCTGCAAATTATGCATAAAATCATACACCCATTCACAAATTTTGTTTCGGAAACCCAAGTTTAAAAGAACTTGATACAGTTTCCCTGGAACTACAAAGTCATACGCCCTTTCAATGTCCGATTCGTACTTTCCAAACAAATTTTTCCACACATTCATTGGCAGAGTGGTGTCGACGGAACCCAAAGGTGGCAGCAAATTACTTTCATTCATGAATTTTTCAATTCTTCCTTTCATCATACCATTCACCACTTTCATAAACACGATCAAAGTACAAATTCCCCTGTAATTTGTTGGCAGATTTTTATCCCGACCCCTTTTGGGAATGGGTACCAATCTTCAATTTTCTGGTATTTTGACACTCATCCACATCTTAATAAGAGAAGAGTTTGAAGTAAAGTAACTTTTGCTTAAAAAT
The DNA here is from genome assembly GCA_963932295.1 of Tipula lateralis. Taxonomy (NCBI): domain Eukaryota; kingdom Metazoa; phylum Arthropoda; class Insecta; order Diptera; family Tipulidae; genus Tipula; species Tipula lateralis. Next base: position 131,229,956 of record OZ010737.1, on the reverse strand, counting down.
CCAAATTTTCAGTCATTTTATAGCTCACTTGGTTAGTTCCTGGAATCGTAGACTTTGAAGTGTCCAAAACTTTCAGAAATTTATTTGTCTGAGGTCTTGATGTATTTACTCCAATACTCCATCCTATAGCAATAATATCTTTATTTTTACTTGCTATTGTAAACCAAGAGGGTCGAGTGGCAGTGATAAACAAAGCGACAACAGTTTTAGTTAAATATACCAAGGAACGGTTGCTTGGGTTAATAAAAATGTGGGTGACCGCTTGAGAACATCATAGAAGAATAACAAAAATACAGTCAAATTACGAAATTGGCGTGAATGGACCAATCAATCACCAACTGTCAAAAATAGATAATGCCACTTAGCACTCGTAACCGGGCAGGAATAGGAAACTGCAAAACTAGAACTCTAAAAAAACAGAACTCTAACAGCACAAGTGAAGAAGTAAATGAAAGGCAACAACATCAAGAGAGTTTGGCAAAATAGTGAAATTTTAGCAACTATAGCACATACATAATTACCTAATATGTTCTCTGGTCGTGTCAACACACACACAATGATAGCGCAGCGCATCGTAACAACACTAAAGCAAAGGAAGCACTACTCGAATGAAAACCGATCAGGAGCAGAATAATAAAGGGTCCGTCATCTAAAGTTTTTTTTTCAACTAGTGCTTATTTCGTGAATGGTAACACTTAGCTCATGTCTGATTTGACAGATAATTAGTTTTATCCTTCCGCTGAACGAATATGGTTGTGTATACGCTTGAACAACGCTGGGAAATATAGCGACATTACTTTGAAAATCATGGTAAAGTTGCAGAAGAAGAGAAGCACCGTCAGCTCCGTATGTTCGTTATCTTGTGAAAAAAGTGAAAGAAACTGGCATCCTTATCGATAAACCAAAGCGTGAAAAGCCAAAAACAGTGCGTACAGCCGAGAATATTGATACTGTGGCAGAAAGTGTGCGTGATGCGCCATCAACATCAATTCACCGTCATTCTCAACAATTGAACATTTCGGAGACATCATTGAGACAAATTTTGCATAAAGACCTTGGTATGACGCCATACAAAGTCCAATTGGTTCAGGAATTGAGGCAAACTGACCATCCCGTTTTCGCTTCGCTGAGTGGGCCTGCGATCGACTTACAGAAGATGCCGATTTTGCCAAAAAAATCATCTTTTCGAATGAAGCTCATTTTGATCTTGGCGGGTATGTAAACAAGCAAAATTGTCGCATTTGGGGCACGTAAAACCCGCACACATACATTGAAAAGCCGGTACACCCAAAACGAGTCACTGTTTGGTGCGGATTTTGGTCCAGAGGCATAATTGGGCCATTTTTCTTCGAAAATGAACAAGGAGTGGCCGTTACAGTCAATGGCGATCGTTATCGGGCCATGTTGAACGAATTTTTGTTCACAAAAATTGAAGAGGAGGATATTGGCAACATTTGGTTTCAACAGGACGGCGCTACGTGCCACACAGCTGAAGCTACACTCGATGTTTTGCACCCTGTTTTTGAAGATCGCATTACCAGCCGCAGAGCTGATTTCGTTTGGCCACCTCGGAGCTGCGATTTGACACCGTTGGACTTTTATTTGTAGGGTGTCCTCAAAGATAAGTGTAACGCCGACAAGCCAGAGACAATTGACGCTTTAAAGGACAATATTCGTGAAGCCATTGGTGAAATACAGCTGCACACAATCGATAATGTGCTTAAAAATTTAACCGATCGTGTAGGCTACTGCATGGCCAGCCGAGGCAGCCATTTGAATGAAATTATTTTCCATTATTAACCGAAAGGATTGTACTTTTAAATAAAAAAAGAAATTTGACAAAACATTCAGTAGTTTTTTTTATAGCATTTTCAAAAAAAAAAGTTATTTGGCGGACCCTTCCATTTGAAAATACCACGCTTCCATTTGAAAATAAGAAATAACACCATAATACAAGGTTATGCATAAAATTCAATGCCAGAATGGGAACAGACACTATGGGCATGTCATCAATACTGAGAAAAATGATCGTTGGCAACAACACGAAATGACAAAGTAGATAGACTCGCCAATTGTTGTTGTGTTAAAATATTTATTCATATCAGGCAGTTGTTCCCGATGTCAGATCGAAATATTGTGTCCTCATATGCAAAGGAAGTGATGAAAATGGCAAGAAATGACAAATGCCCTCAAATCAATGTGTAAGAAAGATCACTGGAAAATTTATAAACATTCCACCAACAAATTATCTAACCGGTCAAACCATAACCACATATACATGATCAACTACTAACTAGATGGAAAGAATACTTTGATGACAACTGCACAAGCGGACTGAATTATGAACCACAGATGGAATGGCAACTAGAAAAAAATAGCAACATCCATCCATCAACCGAATATAATATATGATATACCAGCTGGACTATTCAATGGCGATCTACATATAACTGCAGGGTATCTTAACCACTGTTAGTTGAAAGAGGGTTTAAGCATACCAATTCCAAAGAACCGCAACCTAAGATATTCCAATTACAGGGAAGCTATCTCACTTCTCAACAACAAAATAAACCCACAGCTGGTTTTAGACTAGGGCGAATCTGGAAAGAAAAACAAAAGCAACGATTGTTTAATGCGTCTGTTTTGCTGTTTGGGTATGAGATGTGGAGACATACACAGAAAATCACAAACAAAACCTAGAGGTGTTGTCTAAGAAGAAGAATAAAATACTCCTGGCCAGATAAGATCAAAAATGAAGTAGGTCTGTGACAAAAAAACTCAACAAACATTAAAACCGAATTCAGAAAGTGCAAGTGGAGATGGTTCGGTCAAACATTGAGCAAGACCTCAAACGACATAACACGAATATCATTGAAATCGAATCTACTTGGGATGACGAAAAAAATCAGAAAGCCAGCGATGACCTGAAATAACTCGGTAGAGAGCTGAAAACAATAACCCCCAAATAAAGTCAGATGGTCTAGTCTAGTGCACACTCTATATACTCCTAAATTGCAGATAAAGGATAACAATTATAAACCATGTTTACGCTTTCTAATACAATATATTCCGTTGCTCAGCAATAAGTTGGCACACCTCATCAAAACAAATATTTTTAGGCTTAGTGATTACTACACCAACATTCTGCTTGGCAATACTTCATAAACAGAATTCACTTCGTCAGACTGTAATTAGATTGCGAATGTTATTGTTCATAGTCGTCATTTATCACGAGAGTCGAATTTGATTGAAGACCAAAACTATCTCACGTCATCAGCAATCCGAGTGTGTTCCGTAATTAACACATTGACAATTTGGCGTCAAGATGTTTTACTTAGATAGTTCCATGTTTCCAAGCGGATGTTCTCCAGGCACTCCCTACTTGTTCGTAGTTCGCTTATTTACGTCCATACTTTTACGCCATTACAGCCAATTCGAGGACGTACGGCTATAGGTCCGATTTTCCTAACCATCTGCACATTGCATAACTCCATATCAGCCTATAGTGATGGCATGGATAATGGGTAGGCCCATATGAGTTCTGTACTCGAACAGGGGGTCATAGTTGTGTTCGTTCACACCACAGATCGTAATCTCATGGTGAAAAATCCCTTTTGCATCCTGCCCCTATAGGGATTCGAACCCGGTACCTCCCGCTCCAACTCTCGCAGCTTTAACCACTGCGCCACCTGGGCGGTATTTTTCAAATTAATGTAAAGTTAGTATTTATTTTGAGAGGTTGGTATTGACAGGGTGGCTTATTCTATTCCGCTTCAATTATCAACTGCGTTTGGAACACAACCGTTTTAAAAATCCAACTCTAAGATCTGTGATGTTATCTCTACTAATAATATTCACCCTTGGGACACTTTTTATACATCGAGTTAGAGTCATGAGTTTCTGATGCTTTTCCATATACAAGTGGATTGGCTGTCAAACGCGCCAGATATTCTAAATACATCCTTAATCTAGGGATCGGGTACTTAAGGGAGGGTTCGTTGTTATGTTGGCGGTATCCGAATTTATTTTCGTGCGAAATATTAAGTCATAACTATCTTCAACATAAAAATGTTAAAATTTCTAAAATACTTCATTCACCGAATACTTTTGAACATAGCAAGTATAGTGTTCTCTAGCGGTTTAATGTATTGTAGCGGATTAATGTACCTATGCAGTAGTATAGAATATCTCTAGAATTATATACTATCAGATATTAGTTTTTCTACTAGGATTCGAACTATGTTCCTTCCACTCCAAAGCACGAAGCAATATTTACCTGACCATTTGGTTGGTCACATACTTTGTTCCTCAATGAAAATGGCTAGTTTAGCTTATTACTATGTCAACATACGACACCAGTCAAATTAAAATTTTGTTTAAATGTAAGTGGAAAACTTTTCAGAAATTTTTCATTTTGGGTGTCTCTTTTAAAATTTTAAGGAAATTAAGGATTATTTTTTCTACACTGAGAAAACATATCGAAACGATGGTGATGATATCTCAGTCAAAATATAATTAGAAGTATATACATTCCCTTTGCATTAGAACTAGGACTGGCGGTTTTAAAGGAAGTTTAGGACAATCTAAACTGAAAATTGAAAATAGGGGGTTGCGGCGTTACATCTGATTATATCTTCAGGCCAAAATATAAACATATAGTTAATTCCAGTTCTAAAAGCTACGTAATGGTGAGCCCACAGAAATGGCCAGCTTTATACACACAACTGCAATAATTCTAAAATTGATTTCCTGTCACTTGTTAGTTTTTGAACATTGGAGGCATCAAATATAATTTATTTATTTTCTCGTAATTTCAGAATTTAAGGTTGCTAGGAGATGCTTAATTATATAACTATGATTGAACATTTTCTTTTACAATTTGGTGGTTCGGTCTGAACTTTCTGTTATCTTAAATCAAATCTAAAGATTTGTTGTAACGATGCGCATCAAAGCGGTGCTTGGTATTAGATTACTCATTCCACTTCTTATACCTGTTCGATCATCAAGAAGAGTACCACAGACTTCTCTGGAATCCAACACCGGTCTACAGAGCAGTCTGGGTAGGATATTGGTGAAGATCCCTCCTATTCCTATAGTATAAAAACATTTTACTTACCAAAATACTAAAACTTACACTGCAAAATCATTGATTTAAGTCAGTTAATATAAAACGAAAGCACTCCACAAGCAGGTTTCATAATCCGAGAATTCCGTTGATGCATGATAATATAGTCCCCGTCGTCGAGTTAATCGGAATCGAAATTTGAAAATAAATTAGATCAGGAAAGGTGTTTAATTAAGTCCATCCGATGAATACTTTCAGTAACTGCTTACTATAACAATGATAGTTGATTACCAGTCACGAGAAACGATAACCACTTGTACCTAACATAACTGCACTCCGTCAGCTTGTTATATTGCTGATACTTGTAGTGGCCTCCGTTCGTCGTCTTTCCCGATTAACTACCACCGGACTCACTTATGTATACTCCCGTTTAATGTGTTGTGTGTCCATCACATTAGGGTTGTATACGCCCCTCTCCCCAATGTTTAATGATGAATTAAATTGAATGAATTTTGTAAACTATATGATACGATCATCGTTTCTTGGCGTAAGGGTTTTCTGTTTGTGTCCGTCAAAAAGTCATATATTGCATCGATGTTCGGTGGTTTGACTGGCATCTCTATGTCTACTTGTAAATAACCCACATTATTTAGTCCTTCATATATGAACAGACCCTGTGGGTGGGGACAACCATGTTTCGTAAATATTTCGAACGAAATATGAGATCCATAGAATACCACCACAGTATCCAGAGCTTGCCGTAGGAGGCGACTAAATCTGGTTGGATCGCTGGGCTGACAACCCGCATCCGTAAAAAACAATTGCAGTTAAAAATGTCAACAAAAACAAAAAAATCGGATACCGCCTAAATAAAAATGACCTCCCGCTTAAGTACCCGGATACGAGATTGAGGATCAGCACGTGGAACGTGCAGTCACTAAGAAAATCTGGCGCGTTGAACGGCCTTATCACATGTATGAAGGAGTATTGGCTGGAACTCGTAGCGCTCCTCCAAGAAACTCGATGGCCTAAAAGTGGAGTCCATGTGTCCCAAGGATATACGTTGCTACACAGTGGAGATGGTCTCGGAAATCTTGGAGTTGGCTTTCTCATTGGGCCGCAGGTAAAAAAGAATGTGTTGGACTTCCAAGCAGTCGATAATCGAATGTGATTCACATGAGATTAGCCAACCTGTCAATTGTATGTGTACATGCGCCCACTGATGTAATCCAACCCCAAGATAAAGACTCATTTTACAATAATTTGGATAATCTGATGGGATCTATACCTTAGCACGATATCAGATTGGTGATTGGTGACTTTAATGCTATAGAGCTGGCAGAAATCAGACCGAATTATGCAATAATATAGATTCGTACTCCCGACACGAAACTGCGACCGAAAATGGGGAAAGAATGATGTACTTTGCGATCTCTCATGATCTCCAAGTGGCAATTACATTCTTTCCCCATAAAAACATCCATTTGGAAACCTGGACACATCCACGTAAAACATCCCGAAGCCAAATTGACCATGTGTTGATTTCAAAAGACCGGGCTCGGGTTGTCCAAGACGTGAGATCGTATCGGTCGTCAACCAAATTCGTAGGCAGTGACCATTTTATGGTTGCTGCAAAGCTACGATGGAAATTTTCGTACAAGTCAAGGAGGACAGGAGAATATAAAACGCGATTCTCCTGTGAAGGTCTGATAAATAAAGAAACGCAACGAAAATATCAAGATCTTGTCAGCAATAGCATTATGCAATCCAATTACCAATCTGATGATGTGAACAGTGTCTGGGAAGTATTGAAAACCTCGGTTGTCGATGCTGCCCAGCACACTCTCGGTATAGTGAAAACTACGCCCAAAAATGATTGGTTTGATGAGGAGTGTCGTCTTGCTACTGAGCAACGCAATATAGCCCACAATGAAGCGCAGACTCGGTTTACAATTGCAAGGAAACACAAGGCAGTTCTTGCTAGGAGGACAGCTAAACGCATTTGTAGACTGAAGAAACGAGAATGGTGGAAGGCTACGGTCTTGAAAGTACAACAACTCAGCAATGAGCACAATTCGAATGGTTTCTTTAAAGGAATCATCGAATTGCACCATACCTTAAGATCTCGGTCAACTGCCATTCGGGACCAGGATGGAAACCTCTGTGTTAACGTCGATGCGGTACTCGATACATGGCGTAACCATTTTTCTGATCTACTTAATGTTCCACATGTATTTGAATGCTCTCAAATACAGGCCGCGGAGATGTTCATTGAGGATCCATCCTATGAGGAATTCACAATGGCCATGCAGAGATTTAAGAAAAATCGTTCACCAGGGGTTGATTGCATTAATTCAGAGCTCTTGATATTCGGAGGGCTAACTTTGTGGAACTGTCTTTTCGACCTTGTTCGATTGGTATGGCGAAATGAAGTTATGCCTGATGAATGGAAAGTGGCCGCGTTATGCCCAATATTCAAAAAGGGTGATCGCATGAAATGCGAGAACTATCGCGGTATAGCTCTCCTTTGCACAGCATACAAGTTACTGTCATACATAATCTTGGGAAGAATTACTCCTCCGGTGACTACCAAGGAGGATTCCGTCCAAATCGGTCAGTCACTGATCAAGTTTTTTCGCTACGGATGATTCTTTCCAAGTACTACGAAACATCTCGCGATGTACACCAGGTATTCCTAGATTTCAAGCAAGCCTATGACTCGATCAATCGAGGAAGGCTATGGTATGCGCTTGAATATTTAGGAATACCGAAAAAATATGTACATCTGTGTAAAATGACAGTAACGCAGTCACAATGCTGTGTCAAAGTTGAGAACAGACTATCAAGAATTTTTGCAATTACTTCTGGTGTTCGACAAGGAGATGCGCTGTCCCCGATACTTTTTAATCTCATGTTGGAATACATCCTTCGTAAAAGTGAAACACCTCAGGACAATATATTATTCTGACAATCCAATCAACTTCTTGCAAGCATATGCAGATGATATCTGTGTGATTGGATTAAATGGCAACGGAGTGAAAGAGATACTTGATCCACCGGAACAGTTTTCAGCTTGAGATTCAAGTATCTTGGATCTCTCATCACTCACGATAATAGTGTGGGAGAGGATATCAAGGTTCGCCTTGCTGCTGGCAATCGGGCTTTGTATCCTCTACGTCCACTGCTGAAATCAAAATATCTTACAAATACGGATAAGCTGAAACTGTATACAGAGTGTTGATCAGACCCGTTGTCATGTATGGATGTGAGAGTTGGACCTTGACGGATGAGTACGAAAGATCGCTTCTAACATTCGAGAGAAGAATCATGCGTGTGATATATGACCCAAAACGCGACGTCGATGGCACACAGCGAGTTCTATTCAATCACGAGATCAGGAATTTAATGCAAATTCCTGATATCGTGCATGAAATCAAAGGACAGCGAATACGCTGGCTCGGTCACGTTCTGCGTGCTGATCCGAAACGAATGATACAGCGATTTTTAAAGGGAGAACCGGGTTCGGTAGGCGAAGAGGTCGCTGTCGGCGACGATGGCTCCACGGCGTAGAGAGCGATCTGGCATCTTCCGGCTGCTTGCAACAGTATGAGGAACTGGCTCGTGATCGAAACCGTTGCAGTCAGATTGTTGACACGGTACGGGCCAATAATGGCCTGTAAAAACCACAAAAAAAAAATATGAACAGACAAATAAATGGTAGTGTTGTTTCATAAATTGCGGATACATACATGCCGTGACGTAGAAACTAGATTCTGCCAGTTCCCCTCACTTAAACACAGATGGCTTCACAGACTGAAAATCGGAGCAAGCGTATTTATTAAGCCTTCACGAATAGATTGATTTAAGAGAGAGGGTAACCCCTTCCAAAGTAATCAGTATATTGAGCATACTTAACTCTTTATAAAAGATACTTTTATTACTCGATACAAATTTTTATCTTCGTCGCAGCCATTAATTGAAATTAACAAGATGACTTTTAATTGATGGATCAACACCGCTTCCAGCTCATTTACTAACGACTCATCTTTGCTTCTAAAATCATTTAAACTACTCACAGATGGCGATGGTGGTTTGGGTCGAATATGCTGGTGCCCAGTTAGCCTTAACTGAGCTTCTATTCTTTCTAACATAGCTAAGTTTTTATTTCGACGTATCTTCAATGGTTATCAATGGCGTATTTTCAGCGACCCACGCAAAACATCTACGGATTTCCGAACGTGAAAAATGGTTGCCTTAATCGAAAACCGGTTTTCTATTTACTATGGTACCCGAAAAATGATTGGCTTAATAAGACGTGTCGAGCATATATAAATTTGGTTTGACTTATAAAAGTTCTTCTCTCGCCATACTGATTTGTCTACATACACCAGTGGCAAAGGGCTACAAGCCGCAAGATGCAATTAAAATCTTTACAATTTATTTAGTTGGATAATAAATTAAACACTAATCGTCAACAAACAGAGTTATAACTTAAACAATAAAATTAAATTGGACGGTTATTTTATCGTCCAATGAACGTGTACCCAGCATATAATTCTACACATATAATATGTTATGTGTTACATATAAATATTAAATTAACACGACATGAAACAAAAACAAAACAGTTGAATGCGCGATTATTAATTCAACTACAAAAAAAAGCTCAACAATAACATTAACTAAGCTTTTTCTGTTTTCGTTTATTTTCAGCACATACAACGACTACACACAACATACTACAATGAAACAGAATTGAAAATCGACAAGATCTAGGAGGAACTATATAAATACCGTGAACAGGAAAAACGAGAAAAGTTTAAATTAGAAAAATATATTTTCAGTTTTCAGTCTCCCCAACACAGGCCCACACTGTTTTGTTGTTTGGAGCAGTCGTCGTAAACGTTTTTTTTTGTCGAAATGATAGCACAAATGTTATGCGAACAATATAAGTGGATGACATGATGAAAAACTGATTTTACCACATTTACAGTTACAATTAATAGACGTAATTTTCAATAATTCGAACACGTTAAAAAGTTTTTCATTTAATTAATTGTTTTTCTTTTGTTTTTATTTTTGTTTAATTATATAATAAATTAGAGAGGTATATTGTGCTTTTTTGTTACATTGCAAAACGTGAAACATTAAGTGTGTGTGAGCTTTAACGATTCAAACGACGTGAATTAAACCGAAACCAAACCAACACAGAAAAATACAAAAATGGAGACAGAAGAAGTGATAAAACTTGTCGATGGAATTTACAAGGTAAGAAAACAAAACTTTTAAACAAATTTTTAAAGCTTTTTTTATATATTATTGTTCAGAACAATATTGTTAAACTTTAAATAGTTTTTTTTTGTATTCACCTCGTTACATAAAATATGTAGATTTTAGGTATGTATATACATCCATAGACGAATGGAAAGCTTTTTTCTGAGTTGTAACAATAGTATGATAAAAGTTTGTCGGTTTATATTTTATTGCCTCGCTCTTAATGTTTCATTGTATAATAAGTAATTCAAGACGATATTTTATGAAAAGCAGACGAATTTTCACTATTTTTGTACAACTAAACGAAAATGTTAGTTTACCTATAAATTATATAAAAGCACCACAACTGTACTTCATTGAATCACGTTACAGTATCAAGATAACGACGACTAGATTCCGTAATCTATAGCAATTTAAACTTCTTTCACGTCTTCTACATTGATGGTTCGTGTGAAATCGCAAATTGAAGAATTGAATACTCTTGCCAAAAATTGGTAATCCAAAATTCATCGACTCTATTCATACGATAAATATAAAACTTAGCCTGAATTATATGCAAACACGTAGTCACAAAGCTCAAGAACGAATTGTAGAACACAAACATTGGAACTGTTCTGCAACAGTACAATATCAATTGATGGTAGCCCTTGGGATTTTTCCCAAAAAATATTATCGGATGCCACAATACTCTGCATTCGATTGAGGATTTCTGGCAATATATATTAATTAGTCAAAAGATATTTTGCTGACGGTCAGGGCTGCACTATTAACACCAACCAACAATTCATCTTAAGACTGAACGTAACTCATGCCAACCCAGAACTTAAATTATACCAGAATCATATATCCTACATGTGTATGGCAAAAGTAATGTTGTAGCGAATAAACTATTGCACAGTCATCAAAATGGCCATAGTCGATCCGCACTGCGACTACAATACAACTATTTCAATCCAAAAAGCACAGAATTTTAGAATTTAGTTTCGATTCCGGCCATCACACCAGGTACAAGCCATATTCTCCAGGACATCGCAGAGCCGTTACACCGTGCAATATTCGACATACTACACAATAGCTCACGTCCCAGAGCTTGTGCTCGTAAATTGATAATCAGGACGTGACGATCTTTGTATTTATAAACAATGACGAATTCGTGATTGGATGTGAACCAAATTACTTCTCCGAAAAATAATGTCTTCTCCATTGATCCATCCGTTTGTCGGTACCCATTTTTACCCACCTAACGAAGGGTCCATTGTAAAGTTATTAGCGTATGGTAGGAGGGATAGTACTGAAAACATTGTACTTCAGTGTGTACTACAAATAAAGGTTCCATTGTGACATGTCTCACCCAGACGAACAATCTCAGTCCCGAAATCTGTTTGTTCTTCTAATGAAGTTCCAGATATCAGGTATCCTTAAGGTCGTCAGTTGATTCTCAAATAGGAACTATAAGCCAGTTCAGTCTATGGGAAGAGTATGAAGAACAGGAGGACAATAAGTGCTCAACAGGTTCTTCTTCTCCTCCTCCTCACTGATCGCAGTTTGCGATTTTCCGAATTTTTATTCGAAACATGTGATTATTCAGGGAGCAATGTCCTGAAGTTTGTTATCTGTATCGTTGTTGCTTCGCTTGGCCAGTTTTGATTAAACGGTCAATATTCAATGACGAGATCTTAAGTTTTATACAAATTCTTGGAAACGTGCATAAAATCATTGCTGGCTTGATCATGCTAGCTCGGTCACTTTTTGCGTATTTATTTGGAGCGAATGATGCATCGATTTCTCATAGGAGAGCAGCTGTTTGACAGGCGAGGAGATTACTCTCGTTATATCATTAATATGCAACTATCTTGGTTCGACTTTGTATGATTATCGAAAATGCTTTCCAACCAATAGTGTATGTTTTACGAGTGTCAAAGCTAATTCGGTTTTTAATAATAACAGCTTCAGAACCGCTTAGCTTTCCAAGCTCTTTAAATGGAATTGAGTTTGAGCTATTAAAGTTCATATTGAACCAAAATCTCAAATCCTCCCGATATCTAGGAAAAATCTATTCGTGTTTTCTTGGTACTGTTTGCCTACAGACGCAAATTGGACGCAACTAACGATTATAAAAATAATAAGTGAACTCGCCAAGTATAAGCTTTCAATGGTGACAAATTATTTTATATATATTAGCTCATAAAACTCCAAAAATTAACGATTATAGTTCCAGATTTGAAATCCAATAATAGGGTGAAAGAATACATAGCTCGTTCTATATAAATATACAATTGTATTTATGGTATGAATGATATGAATGATATGGCACAAATACTGCATTATTGAATATCAGCGATGATATTCGGCGTAGTATGGAAAACAGGGAACTGACTTCTCTCACTTTGTTAGATTTTTCAAAGGCCTTTGATTCTTTGAATCACAACATTCTCTATAACAAGCTTATCGCACAATTTAAATTTTCCCTTTCAGCTGCTAGATTAGTTAAAAATTATTTATCGGACCGTTCACAGACAGTTTTTTTTGGTAGTTGTTATTCTAATTTTCTTCCAGTTACTTCAGGTGTTCCTCAAGGTTCGGTACTTGGTCCTTTATTATTTTCTATGTACATTAATGACATAGAATCCTCGTTTCACCATTGTTCGTTTCACATTTTTGCTGATGATGTCCAAATTTATAGAAATAGTAAGTTAGATCAGCATTCTATTGTTAGTAATATTTCTCTGGTTAACGAGGATTTAGATAGAGTATATAATTGGTCTATTTCCAATGGACTTGTCTTAAATGCTAGTAAATCGCAATCTATTGTTATTGACAAAAAATCGTTAGATATGTTTTCGTTTCCTTGTATTAATCTTAATGGGTCAGTCATTCCGTTTTCAACTACTGTTAGGAATTTGGGGATAGTTTTTAACAAAACTCTTACATGGGGTGATCATTTAATAAAAGTTAGTAGAAAGGTTTTTGGTTTACTTAGTTGTTTGTATAAAGTGGTAGGGTTTGCGGATAGTCAGTTTAAAAAGAGAATGTTTATGTCCTATCTCCTTCCGCATTTTCTTTATGGTGATGTTGTCTTATTTGGTATGTTTCAGGAAAATATGTCTATTCTAAAAAGATGTTTTAATGCGTGCACTCGTTTTATTTTCGGAATTAGGAAATTTGACCATATATCACCCTATACTAGGCTTGTTCTTGGTTGTAGTTTAACTAGTTTTTATGAGTTTCGGATTTGCGCTTTTATTAGGAAGCTACTTAAAACTAAAGAACCAAATTATTTATTCAAAAAATTATTATTTAGCAGGTCGCATTACGCCAATCTACGATTGCTTCCTGCGAGAAATTCTTCTAGGTCTTTAAATTCATCTTTTTTTGTTAGAGGTATTTCTCTATGGAATTCTGTTCCATACAGTATTAGGAGCTTGAGATCTGCCGATTCGTTTAAATCGAGGTTTCTTGAATGGCGTGTCTGAATGACAATATAATTAGTTTAAGTTAATTATTAAGATTTTTTTTATTTTTATATATTGTCTGATCCCTGCTGCTCATCCTATTGTAAATGAGCTTGTACTCAAAATGGGATGTGCGTGCTTGGTGTTGACCTTTTGTAGTAAAAAATTTAAGAGGTTTTTATGCCTAATGGAAGTAATAATTTTTTTTACAAGTTACTTCCATATGCGCTTTTCCTTCTTAATCAAAATTATAAGCAATATATATAAATAAATATAAATAAATTACGTAAGTATAGATTTCATAGGCCAACCTACTTATCATATCAGTCTTATAGGCTAATAAGGAACGTGGAAAGTAATTCAAAACTCATCGGAAGCACAAGTCATATCCAACAGGTCCACGTTGATAAAAACGAAAATATCCATCACGCTAGGGTAAGCAATCTGTACATTGAAGTACTACATATCATTATAGCAGGCATAAACAAGGCTCTGAAAACATTCGGCGATGATTACAGTACTGATCAAATGCATGCTTCTTTTCTGAAAGGTTATACCAGGAACTACCTCTTTGCATGCTGCTCAAAAAAGTTTAACCAACTTAGATTCATGCCAAAGAGATCAACATCTTCAAACCTTATTGAATTCACCAGCCGCACAATCAAAGTTATAGAAAGTTACAAGCAAGTTGACGTGGTGTACACTGATATGCGCAGGTGTTTGACTCCGTTAGCAATTGTAAAGCACTCGAAAGGTTATACACATCTAGGTTCTCAAATAACTTTGTGGCATGGTTTAAAATTTAGATATTGAAAACAGCAGGTCCAAGTTAATTAAAGCTATACATCGGGTCACTGATGTGTTCATTATCGCTACAGTTCGTAATCAGATTAATCTTTTGCATCCTGCCTCTATCGGGATTCGAACCCGCTACCTCCCACTCCTACTGCCGCAGCTTTAACTACGGCGGTGGTTAAAGCTGTGGCTTTTATACTTAAACTATAAGCGATGCTGAGATATCCCAAGAGGATATTGACAATTTTACTCTCACCAAGAGTCAAATCTTCTTAACCTGAACATCAATAAGTGTAATACTTTATTATTTTACCAGAAATAAAATCCAGTTGTAAAACATTACGTAATAAACAATATGCCGCTACAACGAGTGTCTGAGATCTTAGACCTCGGTGTTGTATTGCTAGAACTAATACCATGTGGGATTTTATTAAACGATGGACGGGAGATATTTATGACCTGGAGACAATCAAGATTTTGTATGTACCAGTAATCTAGAAGGTATTCAGAAAAATTTTATCCGTCACTTGACTTGGAATGGCATTTGAGAGTAAAATCACGAATTACCATATACCATGAAAACCTGGAGCGTTTACCCCAAAATATACATACAACATAGTAACTCTGGAGATACTACACTTTGATCTTAGCCTTTAGACCGAGAAGCGATTTTGGATACCCGCATGGAGGTGTGCTTTCACTCCTGCTGTGGCTTCTGGTCAATGACGAACTTCTTTTGAATCTTCGTGATTCCGGTTTTGTCGCCTAAAGTTATGCTGACGATCTGGTTCTGACAGTTTCAGGCAAGCATCTGAATGTCTTATCAGATTTAACTCAGCACGCTCTTCTCATTATAGAACGGTGGTGTCTGGATAAGGGTTTACATGTGAACCCATCTAAGACCGACTTGGTTATATTTACAAGGCGTAGGAACACTGTAGCTTTTTCTGTACCATCACTTTTCGGTTGTAAGGTTAAAAGCTCAGCCTGCGTCAAACACCTTGGAGTTTGTCTGGATAACAAACTTTCTTGGAAGTATCATCTGGGCTTTAAACTACAAAAAACCACTGCTATTTTTTGGCAATGCCGCAGAGTTTTTGGTAATTCTTAGGGATTATCCCCCTAAATGTTATATTGTATCTACAAATCACTGGTTCTCCCAATGCTAACTTATGCATCTGTTGTTTGGTGGCCAGTGGTTAATGTTTTCAATTGTTAAACTCAATTGTTTGCAAAACTTCGCTTGTCGAGCTGTAACTGGAGCCATGGCTTCAACTCCGCTCCTAGCTGTGGAGCTAATTCTCTCCGTACCCCAGTTACAATCCTTCATTTTAGGTACAGCTTGTTCGGCGGCCTTTCGCTTGAGGAGTGTTGGGGCGTGGAATACTCTCGGCACTATTTGAGGCCATAGATCTATTCTTAATTAATGTAAACTGGCTATGCCAGAACTTGACATGGTAACTGATAGGATTCTGCCTGTTTTTAATTTCCATAGATCATTTGAGGTGTTTTATCCATCCAGGGATATGTGGTACTCACCAGATTTTCTCAATCAGATATCCGAATCGCTTGTATTCTTTTCTGATGGCTCTGCCACTGAACAGGGTACGGGCTTTGGTTACTACTGTCTTTCGCATGATCTGATAATCTCTAGAAGTCTGGGGATCTACTGTACTATTCATCAAGCGGAATTAATTGCGATTACTCACTGCGTAATGTCAGCTTTTAATCTCGTGGCCGACGACATACAGATTATATTTTGTAGGGATAGTAAAACTGTCCTTAACTCCTTGAGCAACCCTCTAACCAGCTCTAAACTAGTACTGGATTGTAAGAAATTTCTAAATCTCCTTGGTCGTAACAACAAGGTAACGGTTATGTGGGTTCCTGCCCATTGTGGCATTGAGAGCAACGAAATTGCAGACAGTTTGGCTAAAACTGGTTCTCACCTATATTTCGTAGGTCCTGAACCAGCTGCGCCTTTACCTACTTATAAAGTGAAAAAAAACAATTAAAACAGCTACCCTATCGAATCTAAAGCGGACGTGAACTACTTTAAGGCGAAATACTTTATCAGAGGAATTAACTCTAACCTGACAAATTACGTTCTTTCATTGAAAAAGGACAACTTGAGAATTTTAGTCTCTATACTTACTAGCCATGGCCGTTTCAAAACCCACCTTCATCGCATGGGACTGGCCAATGATGCCGTATGCGACGAATGTCTGGAAGATGTTGACGATAGTTTACACTTCATCAGCAGTTGTCCAGCTTTCGACCGCATGAGATCTCTTGTGTTTAGCTACAGGTTTATTCCTGTAAATCTGCTGCCTTCTCTGTCCTAGTTCAAACTGCTTCAGTTTGCTAAGGTTGCAGAACGCGTCTGCGCGTTTTGATGTAATCCTAGGTTTGCACCATAGGCCCTTTGTGGCATTGAGTGCGGAACCTTATAGGGTTCCAACCAACTTTAATAATAATAATAACTCTGGAGAATACACTTGAGCTTTTAAAGTGCTCGTTTGTCGGTGTTATTTTATTGACTAACATTGATGCATCGTCAATACTCGAAAATTTACAAATTAAAGTACCCGGTAGACACCTAAGAAAAAATGAGTTCCTGCAAGTTGTTGACCATAGAACTAGCTATGGTTCTAACGAACTGATTAACATGATGTGTAAAAGCTTTAATCAGATTTATCACCTGTTCGAATGCACTTGCAGCAAGGATACCTTTAGACGTAGGTTGAAGCTACACTTTGCCTCTACCTGATTTTAATTATTATTAATTAATATTTTTTTATGTGTGTGACTATAACGTCATTTTTAATCTCAAGTCGTATTTGTAGACTTATTTATAATAAATAAATCAAAAACACGTATGGAGTAACCCAAGTATCTTACGGTTCTGGTTATTTTTCAATAAATGTGGAATAATCCTTATCGTTTCTATCTTAAATCACAACTCTAGATCTTTGTATTTGATAGTTAATTAAGTATGTTGTATATTCAATATATGTAGATAAAGGTGTGGTTAGATCTATTCTTAAAACGTAACTTGAAAAAAAAGATTGAATCGAACTATAATACGACAAAAACTTAAATAAATTTTTTATTTCAATTGAATGCCCAAAACGATTCAACGAAGCACCACAACAAAAATTAAATTAATTAAAATTTTCATCGATAAAAATCGTCGTTGGTAAAAATAATAATGTAAGTGAAGTTGATGGATTCAAGTGAACTAGATTTTGTGTGTTTTTCCACCGTCTAATTGTAATAATTGTATCATACATTTGACATTTGAATGTTTTCGGGGCATGAATGATATTCAACATAATATGGGTTGTTACTATACGACGATACATTTCAAAAATAAAACTTCTTGTTATACTTTTAGCGTTGTTGTTGTTTTATAAGACGTTGTCATCAAATCATGATGGTACAAAAAATATGATGAGATGAGATTAAAAATTTTAACTGTATCAAGTTTATAGTTGTTAACGGCATTAAATCGATTTAATCAACTTGAAATTCAGCTTCTTATATAAAATGATACTTTCGAGATTTTATTATTATGCCGTGCTTTTATTAAATAAGTTCGATGAGTTTTAAATTGGCAAAATTCCAATATTATAATATGCATTAATTTTTATTTTAAAATACAAGAAATTTATATAACCATAAACGAAAACATTTAGACCATCCAAACAAATTAATGATTTTATGTCGAATTCGAGGTTTTCACTGTATATATATGTATATATAACTCTAAATGTGTTTATCTTCTCGAAGAGCACTCAAATATTCCATATGTACATATGTACGGTTGCATTTTACTACACAACAAGAATAAATACAAATAAAGCTCCAGCAGCAATGATATCAAAATAAAAATACGTCGAAAACTTTTATTTATACTGTCAACGATTAAATAAAAATTCTATAGACAATGTAATGGTGGTACCCAAAAGTTTTTGTATACTAAATAAAGTTTCTGTTTTACTTCAACTGTGCAATAATCCTCTATCAGATACAACGTTATAAATATAACGATAAAAATTCATTTAAATTGTAATAAAACTTAAATTTATTCGTTAACAACCAAAAATGAAAAGTTGCAGACGAAAAACTAACTCGTTCAGGGATTTTGTACATTACAAGCGATAAATTTATATTTCCTTGTATTTTAAATGGTGTTGCAGCTTGGTGTGGCCTACAATTTCATATGAAAGAAATTTAATTAAATAATTAAATCAAATATTAATTTAGACATGCAAATTTTTTTCAAGATTTTGTAGACAATAATTATTCTTGAAAATAATTTCGTATTAATACGTAACTTGGTGTTTCATTTGTAACAAAATATACTAACAATTGTAAAACTTTTTTCTGTTTTGTGAAATCTTGAAAAAAATTTATGTGCCAAATAACTAAAACAAAAAAACTATCTAGTAATCAACGTGAAATAAGTTTGATAAATTTTGATATAATTATCCTTTAAATTTATCAGAAAAAAATTTGTGTTGAAAAAAAATTTTTTCTGATAAAACAATTTTTACAAAACTAAAGTTTATTTTAGAAGAAAAAAATATGAAAGAATTATTTTGGACATAAAAATAATTTTATTTGTGCAAATAGAATCTTTTTAATTCTTTCATAAATTTTAAAATTAGCTACAGTATTTTTCAACTTGAAATGTTGTTTACCTAAAATATATTTTATTTGTAAGATAAATTTATATGAACAAATTTTTAACAAGGGAATATTTAATCTATAAAAAGACATAATTTCGAACAAAATTCTGTCACCTTTCAATTTTTGAAATATTTAATATGTCAAAATATAATTTGAGGTAAATATTTTTGCAAAAATAATAAAAATATTTTTATCTTAACAAATTTAAATGAAAAAAATGTCCAGGTTCAAAAATATTTACCACGTTAATGATGTTTTCACCGATATAGTAAATTTATAAAGTTAAAATTATCATGCTACAAAAAAAATTTAAGGTAAATTTATTTCATGAATTTTATTATTTTTAAATACATTTTTGTTTTTCAAAAATCAAATAAATCTCACAAACTTTTAATTTGCAAAAATTGTAAAACATCTTAACAAAATATTTCTATCTAAATAATTTAAATGAAAAAAAAATGTTTTTTTAAGTTAGCAAATTCTGAATTTTAATGAGCTTTCCAACATGTTCCAAACCGGGTATTATTACGATCCCCATATTTGCATAATGTTTAAAAGTCAAAACAGCATAACGCGATTTAAACTTCTTTCTAAAAAAAAGTTTAAAATAGTGGAAAAAAATTGTACATAATAAAAATGTTTATTTACTTTTTTCTCTAAATATTTTGAGCAAGAAAATTATTTTCTTAAAAAAATTTTACCTTTAAAATTGTTTTTAATGTTTGTATCTGAAAAAAACCTTTCATTTGTAAAATTAATATATATTTTATTTTCTTAAGTTATTTATTTATTTAAATATTATTTATAATTTTATATTATTTTTATCTTAAAAACATTAAATGAAAATTGTTTCGATTTAGATAAACTTTTTCGGGATTTGGTTTTAATCTCCTTAAAACTAAATTTGGTTTTGATCTCCTTAAAATGTTTAATTTTCAAAAATTGTAAACCAATATTTAAAAAATATTTTTATCTAACTAATTTAAATGCAAAAATGTCTTTTTTTTAAGTTAGCAAATTCTGAATTTTAATGAGCTTAATATTTTCCTGCCCGGGTATTATTATTATCCCGATCTTCGCATACTGGTTTGAAGTCAAAACAGCATTTCACGATTTAAACTTGTTTCTGAAAACTGTTTAAAAAACGTGAAAAAAGTTTTATATAATAAAAATGTTTATTTAATATTTTCCCAAAATTTCATTAATATGAAATAAAAATTTATAACAATAAATATTTTGAACTAGAATATTATTTTTCTTAAAGAAAATTTCTTAAAAAACATTTTACCTTGAAATTTTTTTTAATGCATGTATCTGAAAAAAACTTTCATTTGCAAAATTAATATATTATATATTATATTTCTTGGGTAAAAATAATGTTAAATAATAAATTATAATATATTATTTATAATTTCATATTATTGTTATCTTAAGAACAATAAATAAAATTTGTTTTTTTGCGATTTGGTTTTAATCTCTTTTAAACTTGACTAACTTGACATTCATATTTGCGAGAACATAGGTTATTTCTGCACTATAATGAAAACTTAAAGTTCTTTTGTGTTTCTCCAATCACAATCATATTCTTAAAAAAAAGAAGTAAAAAAAAAATATTAACAAAATTTTTTCTGATAACTTTTTAAAATTTAATTTAAGGTATAAAAAAAATTTGAAAAATTATTTTTTACTTAAAAATAATTTTATTTGCGGAAAATGAATTTTTGGATTCCTTGGTAAATTCGATATCTGATAAAAAAAATTTTAAAATGAGTAGAAATTAGCTAAAATATTGTTCGATTTGAGAAAAATTGGTACCAAATGGTTTAATACCAATTTTTCTCATCTCATTTGAATTTGTTACAGAAATTCATAAGAACAAATTTTTAACGAGGAAATATTTTATCTATTGAAAGTTAAAACCCGAACGAAATTGTGTTTTATATTGTTCACAAAATTATTTACTATTAATTGAAAGTTTTAACTAGAAATTATAGTAAAATCAGATATCTTAATTTATTATAGTTCATCCAAAACGAATTTGAAAAATAAAATTATAATTAATAAAGTATCAAAAAAATTAACAAAAATTATTTTTACATTAAAAAAAATTATTCTGAAAACTGAACATGAAAAAAATTCAGATTAAAAATTTTTATTTTGGCATTAAAATTTATAACATTAATTATATTTTGACAAGTACTTGTAAGGAAGAAAACTAGTTTCATTAAAAAATTTGATGAAAATAAATTTACATTGAAAATTTTTAAAATATTTATATTGCTGAAAATTTTATTCGCTATAAACGTTTGAATTTAAAAATATTTTTATCTAAAACTTTTTAAATGAAAAAAAATGTTATGGACAAAAATATTTGTTACAAATTATATTTTGTCGTGTGAGAAAAAAAATTATTAACCTAATTAAATATTTATGAAAAAAAATTTACTTCCATTTTTTGAAATATTTACCAAATAAATGCTAACAAAATAAATTATTTTTTGTCTATACACGTCAAAATATAATAGTAAAACATTATCAAAAAATATTTTTATCTTAACAAAGTTAAATGAAAAAATTTCTATGTTCAAAAATATTTACCACGTAATGATGTTTTCACCGGTATAAAAAAAAATATCATGTTAAAATTATGATCCTAAAAAAAATGTTCAGCTTAATTTATTTCATGAATTTTATTATTTTTAAATACATCTATGTTTTTCAAAAAAAATTAATCTAACAAACTTTTAATTTGCAAAAATTGTAAAACATTATTAAAAACATATTTCTATCTAGCTAATTTAAATGGAAAAAAATGTCTATTTTTTTAAAATAGCAAATTCCGAATTTTAATGAGCTTAAAATGTTCCAAACCGGGCATTATTATGATCCCCATCTTTGCATAGTGTTAAAAAACCAAAACAGCATATCGCTATTTAAACTTGTTTCTAAAAAATGTTTAAAATAGAAGAAAACAGTTTTACATAATAAAAATGTTTATTAACTATTTTCTCAAAATTAAAATTATATGAAAAAAATTATCAAAATAAATATTATGAGCAAGAAAATTATTTTCTTAAAAAAATTTTATTATGAAATTTTTTTTTAATGTTTGAATTTGAAAAAAAAAATTTGCAAAATTAATATTTATTTGATTTTCTTAGGTAAAAATAATGTTAAATAAAAAATATACAGTATGTATTTATATATAATTTTATATTATCTTAAGAACATTAAATAAAATTTGTTTTTTAAATCGATAAATTTTTGTTGGTATTTGGTTTGTATTTCCTTAAAACATGACTTGCATAGTTAACTTGACATGCATATTTGCGAGAACATAGGTGATTTCTGCACTCAAAAGAAAACTTAAAGTTATTTTGTGTTTCTCCAATCACAATCATATTCTAAAAAAAAAATTGAAGTAGAAAAAAAAATTTACTAATAAAATTTTTTCTGATAAAACTTTTTAAAATTTAATTTAGTAAAAATAATTTTATTTGCGGAAAATGAATCTTTTGGATTCCTTGGTAAATTCAATATCCGATAAACCAATTTTAAAATGAGTAGAAATTAACTCAAATATTGTTTGATCCAACAAAAATTGGTATCAAATGTTTTAGATACGATTTGATACCAATTTTTCTTAACTAAATTTAATTTGTAACAGAAATTTATATGAACATATTTTTAACAAGGAAATATTTTATCTATTAAAGGTTATAATCTGAACAATATTTTAATTAGAAAGTATGGTAAACTGATATTTCCTAATTTATAATAATTGGTCAAAAACGAATTTGAAATGAAAATTTATAATTAATAAACTATCAAAAATTTTAACAAAAAATTTTATTTTAATAAAAAATTATTATGAAAATTGAACATGAAAAAAATTCAGATTAAAAAATTTTATTTTGGCAAAAATATTTATAACATTAATTATATTTTGACAAGTACTTGTAAGGAAGAAGACTAGTTTCATTAAAAAATTTGATCAAAACAAATTTACATTGAAATTTTTTTAACATATTTATATTGCTGAAAACTTTTTTCGCTATAAACGTTTGAATCTAAAAATATTTTTCGTCAAAATATAATTTATGAAGTAAATATTTTTGCAAAAATAGTAAAACATTATCAAAAAATAATTTATCTTAACAAAGTTTAATGAAAAAATTTCTATGTTCAAAAATATTTACCACGTTAATGATGTTTTCACCGGTATAAAAAAAAATATCAAGTTAAAACTATGATCCTAAAAAAACTTTTCAGCTTAATTTATTTCATGAATTTTATTATTTTTAAATACATCTATGTTTTTCAAAAAAAATTAATCTAACAAACTTTTAATTTGCAAAAATTGTAAAACATTATTAAAAAAATATTTCTATCTAGCTTATTTAAATGGAAAATAATGTCTATTTTTTTAAAATAGCAAATTCCGAATTTTAATGAGCTTAAAATGTTCCAAACCGGGTATTATTAAGATCCCCATCTTTGCATAGTGCTAAAAAACAAAACAGCATATCGCTATTTAAACTTGTTTCTAAAAAATGTTTAAAATAGAAGAAAAAAATTTTACATAATAAAAATGTATATTAACTATTTTCTCAAAATTACAGTTATATGAAAAAAATTATCAAAATAAATATTATGAGCAAGAAAATTATTTTCTTAAAAAAATTCAATTATGAAATTTTTTTTTAATGTTTGAATTTGAAAAAAAAAATTTGCAAAATTAATATTTATTTGATTTTCTTAGGTAAAAATAATGTTAAATAAAAAATATACAGTATTTATATATAATTTTATATTATCTTAAGAACATTAAATAAAATTTGTTTTTTAAATCGATAAATTTTTGTTGGTATTTGGTTTGTATCTCCTTAAAACATGACTTGCATAGTTAACTTGACATGCATATTTGCGAGAACATAGGTGATTTCTGCACTCAAAAGAAAACTTAAAGTTCTTTTGTGTTTCTCCAATCACAATCATATTCTAAAAAAAAAATTGAAGTAGAAAAAAAAATTTTAGTAACAAAATTTTTTCTGATAAAACTTTTTAAAATTTAATTTTAGTAGAAAACAAAATTTGAAAAAATTATTTTTTGCTTAAAAATAATTTTATTTGCGAAAAATGAATCTTGGATTCCTTGGTAAATTCAATATCCGATAAATAAATTTTAAAATGAGTAGAAATTAACTAAAATATTGTTTGATCCAACAAAAATTGGTATCAAATGTTTTAGATACCATTTGATCCAATTTTTCTTAACTAAATTTAATTTGTAACAGAAATTTATATGAACATATTTTTAACAAGGAAATATTTTATCTATTAATGGTTATATTCTGAACAATATTTTAATTAGAAAATATGGTAAACTGATATTTCCTAATTTATAATAATTGGTCAAAAACGAATTTGAAATGAAAATTTATAATTAATAAAATTTTGACAAAAAATTTTATATTAAAAAAAATTATTATGAAAATTGAACATGAAAAAAATTCACATTAAAAAATTTGTTTTGGCAAAACTATTTATAACAATAATTTTATTTTGTGGCATGCATAAAAAGACTTGTAAGGAAGAATACTAGTTTAAATGAAAAAAAATTTGCATTAAAATTGTTTTTTACATATTTATATTGTTGAAAAATTTTTTCACTATAAACGTTTGAATTTAAAAATATTTTTATCTTAACCATTTTCAATGAAAAAAAATTTCAATGGACAAAACTATTTGTTACATTAATTATATATTTTGTCGTGTAAGCAAGTAAATTAATTACCTTAAAAACATTCATGAAAAAAATGTACCTCTCAAATTTTTTAAAATATTTGTTGGTAGCTAAAAATATTTTAACTTACAAAAATAGTGAAACATTATTTTAAAACTATTTTAAACTTAACAAATTTAAACGAAAAACGGAGTTGGCAATAAATATTTCCTTACAAATTCTAAATTTGGATGAGCTGTTTTGTATTGAAATTTTCCATTCAGGATATTTTTATATTAAAATTTTCCATACAAGATATTTTTATATTCTCTATCTTTGCTCAAAACCTACTCTCAACTGTTTCGCTGCATGACTTAAACTTCTTACTTAACGACCAATCAGCTATGATTTTTGTGATATAGTCCGATTAGCGTATATCACCCGCACAATGGATCGCTGCGATCTATAGATCTGATTTTGCACTCGCTTTTTAAATAAATTTATGATATGATAAACGATATTTTTAATTGAAAACTTATTTTCATTTAGAAATATTAAAAATTTTAAATAAAAACTTTTGTCACATATTTTATTTTGTCTTGTAAGAAAGTAAATTATTTACCTAATAAAATATTTATGAAAAAAAAATTTGTTTCTGATAAAAGTTTAATAACATGAAAAAAATCTACTTTTAATAATTACCACTTAAATTTAATTAATATGTATGTGGCAAATATTTTTATACATAATTAAATAAAAATTAGTAACAATAGTGAATATTAGAAATATAAATAATCAAAATATTTATATCAAAAAAATTCATATCATAAAAAAAATATGAAATAACTTTTTCACCTAGAAGCTTAGACATTCATAGAAAAACTTTCAAGAAAGAAAATAAAACAAATTGTTCCTAAAAAATGTTTAAGCAAATTTCTTTTTAATTGTATGGTAAAAAATATTTACCAAGTGTCTATACTCGTCAAAATATAATTTATGTGGCAAATATTTTTGTAATATGTTAACTTATTATATTCCTAAAAAATTTCATGAAAAAATTTATATTCAAATTGTGTCTGAAAAAATTTTAAGTTAAATAAAATAGTAGCAAAAATGGTAAAACATTATCAAAAAATATGTTTATCTTAACAAATTTGAATGACTTTCCAATCAAGGTATAATTATAATTCCCATCTTTGCATTAAGATTAAAAGTCAAAACAATCAACCGCGATTTAATATTAACCCTCTACCTAACGATCGACACACTGTGTTTTATCACAATGCACAATTGATGCACAGTTACATAGATCCGATAAGCACAATGAATTTTGCACTCGATCAATAAAATTAACAGTAACAATAAAATTGATAAAACGATTTTTATCTGAAAAGTTATATCCTATTAAAAATTTTAACAAAAATAATTTTCACATAAAAAACTTTGTTTCTGAAAAACTTAAAAAAACGAAAAAAGATTCGACATATAGAATATTGTACACAATATTTAACTAAAATTTTAGTATTATGCAACAAAAATGTAACCTTAAAATTTTGACCTGTAAAGAAAAACTTTTAAGGAAGAAAATTGTTTACCTTAAAAAAAATTTCTTAAAAAAAAATTTCAACGTAATCTTTTTTTAAGAAATTTTTTTGGGTCCGAAAAACATTTTAATTTCTAAAATTAGTATATATATATATATATATATATATATATATATATATATATATATATATATATATATATATATATATATATATATATATATATATATATACATATATATATATATATATATATATATATATATATATATATATATATATATATATATATATATATATATATATATATATAAATATTTTTAAACCAAACAAATTCTGAATGAATGAGTTGGTTTACATAAAAAGTACATAATTTAGAATTTGTATTCTTGTATTATGATCTACATATATGTTTACATTATGTTTGGAAGCCGAAACAATCTCAACTCTTTCAGGATTCGGTTTTAACCTCCAAATTGGATCTGAGTTTTCTTCTCTAACGGAAAACCAATCACCATTATTTCACCAATTAGATTATAAAAAATCCCATTTTGCTTGCTATATCGCTATCGAGATGTAGTTAACAATCACGTATATAGCTGACATCTAATCAAGTGGGATCATATGCTATTATGCACATGAAAACGCAAAAGGTTGTTTTATTTACTTACGAAAGGTATATAAAATGTTGAAATTGATGTTGTCAATCGAACAAAGATAAATCAATGTACCATTGAACTGAATCAATATCCAATCAATCAATCATATTCGAGTAGACAATGCATAAACATTTCGTAATATTATATATAAAAATGGGCAGGTTGTGTTGCGATTTCAACTTTCGATAAATAAATTTTATGGGTCTATGAAAAATCTTCAGAATTGTTATCTTAAGACGTTAACGATTAGATAATCGAATTAACATATCCGATCGTATATAATGTAGAAACTGAAGTTAAGAATTTCACATCGAAGATAATATATGATAATATGTATGTAAATAAGATTTTAATATATGCTAAACGCGTGTTTTGGTAATAAGCACAAGGTTAACCACTTTTTGATTTGGTGAATTGTATAATATCTACTATAATTATTTGATTATATATTTATACTGTTATGAGTTGATAATTTTCTTAAGATGTTAGTTAAGTGAAATTATATATTTTGATGTCTTACGAACGAGTGACAAACATAATACACTGTTACGCTGTTTAGTTTTCGTCGTCTCAAGTAATTTTCAAGGTTAAAATGGAGTTACTTCAATTCTGGGAATAAAGTATAAAACTGTTTAGAACGCTGTGTTTGATATAAATCGCGCGCATATACCACAAAGACCAAAAGTCCATTTTAACCATCGTATATACAAATTCCTACAAGGCACATAAAATAAATCTGACAACAACAACAAAATTTATACATATAATAAAATAATTATTGCATAATTTAGTGGGACGTCTGCAAATTTAAATTTAATTTATTTCTATTTATTACCAAATAATTAAATTATTCATTCGTGATTTTTTGAACATAAAATAATTTTATTAATTTTAATTGAAATAAATAAATAAACCGAATTGAATTGTAAATGCAATTTATTAGGATCAGTGGTTCTTACACTTTATCAGATGATGGGCCACTACAGAAGTGCCCTAGAACTAGTTAGAGTTCCCGAGTTATTTACCGACATATTTTAACCAACCCAAAATTTAGGGACATTTAATTAATGATTCACTTTTAATTCACTAAATTTTCAGTGAGTTTGATAAATTTTGCATCAAGAGTTATTTTCATAATTGTTTTGCGAATCTATTCGAGATAACGTCTTGATGAGACGAAGTAAGGCAAGAGGTCGTGTTAATCCCAGTTAAAGCTAAAAGCACTAACAAACTCTCTCGTGTTTCTCATAATTATTATTTAAGGTTACAGCATCACAAGGTTCGTCCATAAACCTTGCAACCGTTTATCAACTTAACTGAAAGCACAAATATCCTCGGAGTATATAATTTTTGACTCTCGATCCAGCATAACGTTTACACGCCCTGATTGAAAATTATGTATATTTCGCATGTAAATTCCCAATTCACCCATCACCATATGAAACCGACACCTAACGAAATGTTAATACGTATATATGAATACATGTAATGTACAAACATTATGATGAGGTTTTTTTGTGGGGTTTGCATTGGATGGTGGTATTATGAACAAGACACATGGGAATCATGAATTTATTTAACTTTATGCTCTTTCTGCAAAATAATTAAAACATTTCTTTGTAAAAATATTTTTGTGCAGTATCCACCTCAAAGGAAAATTTCTTAATGATAACGCCTTTATCGGAATAAAATTTTCGAGGTATATAAAAAATCGTAATTCTTTTGTTTAAATTTCTTGTTGTGTTTTTTTCGGGCACTGCAGAATCTTGGAAAATAATCATTTTTACCTGCAAGGTAACGTGAACAATGGAGAATAAAGAATTTATTATGCTTTGCTCTCGTTTCTGGAAAATATATTTGAGAAACGGTTTTTGAATCAAAAATTTTCGATACTTTTAAATCATTTCACTGATCGAATCGATACTGTGGTGTGCTTACATAAAATACGTGGTAGTTTGGATCGTTCCTAATTTATATCCATACTTTTGTGTTTATTAAAACTTAACACGTTCCAAATGTAAGAATTAATAAATCATTTGGTCTATAATATTTTGAAAAACAGAATTCGAGATGGTATAAACTCTTTAAGGCGAGTCTTAAAGTTATAAAAGCTTTTGCATACATCAGGGACAACTAATAAGGAGACGAAGAACCGTTGTGTGAATGATGTTATGCTTTATCCCTAAATGTCGAACGTTTGCGGACAATCCGATAATTGATAGCATTTATTTTATTTAAACAACAAATAATGTTCTAAAACAATTAGCATAATTGTTCGATTTCATTTGGATTTGTGTGGTACACGATACGATTTGTGATATAAGTACAATGCATATGACGCTCAAGTCAACATAAATCGAATGATTGTGTGGTGGCTGTCTTGAAGGATAGGCATTCCCCGACATAATATGGCAATCTGTTTGGTGAGAGACGGCATGTTGGACCCTGATGACCAAATCCAACAGAAAACTGTTTAACCTTTAAGATCTCACATATTACAAACGCTACACCTAACCCACCGATTCATTTTTTAATGATCTGTAAGGAAATTAAAACCCGCAGGTTTGATGACTGCATCACCTAACCGCAGTCCTCTTTGAAGAGGATGCCATCCACAAACTTCCTAAAACTTTTCAGTAGAGAGATGCTCCTATTGTATTGGATAGATAGATGTCTCGTGTTATAACCTCTTTACATGTGAGTCAAATGAACAAGAATGTCTAAAACTTTGGTAGGTGTGCACCACTCTTACACAAGGACACAGTTCTCCGAACTTTCATCATACACACTTGAAATTCTTATACCAAAAAATGGGTCGTATCACTAAAACATACAGCAGTTAATAACTCAACATACTCATAATATCTTAAATTGGAATGAGCGTTGAGCTCGTATTGCATGCGGCCATTTAAGGGTCAGGTTTACTGAACTTTGCAATTCAAACTGCATCCGCATAAGATACCTACTATAGTACTATTCCTTCAAAATTCGCTGGTAGAAGAACCACCCATATGGACTGTTAGGAGTCTTGCCATTGTAGTACAGGTGCTGAGATTTCAATAATTTGCTCGGCTCGATCGTATCTTTAATATAAGGCGATATAAGTTCATATTTTTCAAAGGTTTTATTACAAAGGACGGTACACTTATAGGACTAAGGTATTTAGAATTGTAGGACTAAGGTATTTCGAATGAGCACTTTTTTCTGCTTTATTCCTCATTCTACTTGATTTGAATGTGACCAAGTTCCAAATTTCCTTTCAAGCCCATTTAAAATTATGAATAAGTATCCGGAAGAATAATGTCCTTAAACCTTACAGAATTATATGGTTTTTAGCTGTTAATTTACAGAACATACAATACATGCCACCGTATTAATCTTCTTTGGGTTTCTCGGATCAACTACTGAACAGGCCTGAAAAAGCTCTATAGGTTCCCATTTATATATTGATTCTAATATATT
The DNA here is from genome assembly GCA_963932295.1 of Tipula lateralis. Taxonomy (NCBI): domain Eukaryota; kingdom Metazoa; phylum Arthropoda; class Insecta; order Diptera; family Tipulidae; genus Tipula; species Tipula lateralis. The sequence goes on along the minus strand of OZ010737.1, from coordinate 131,199,285 downwards.
TAATAGGATTTTATTACTTGGGTTATTATAGTTCAACAGATTAACTGCCATTTCATTATGCATACATCAATTTTGGATCGCAAAATAGGATGAGTGGTTATACAAGTGACTAATCCAAACGATTTCATTCTACCATATTGCAATTTCCACGCTAATGCAAGAATAACTTGCTTTTCCTCGTTGTTGGTGACACAGAAACCTCTCCCATCATCTCTACCTAGCTGGCAAATGTGCTACAGTTCACCAATCTGTAGAACTATACTTGGATATATATGAGAATATGAAAATCAACCAGTCAGCCTTTTCGTTCGCTTCTAAGTTCAATTGATACCAAACAACCATTTTCTGATGGCATTATTCTTTTGGATTTTTAAAGGCTGGTAGTAACACTGATGCTTTAGCTCTAACTAGTTTATTAGTTCAATATAGTTTTTATTTCTAGATACTGTCTGAGACATAAACCATATCTGGTGTGATAATTCCAACATCACATTTATTTATTTGATTCATTAAAGCAAGTTTGAAATTTAAACTGATACTCGTACCGTCAAGTTTCTGTACATAATAGAAATCGATGAACACACAGAAGTGAATCAACAAATGTATGACCGCTCGTTATAATATTATCATCACACTTGCAGGTTAGAATGTTACAAAGTGAACTAGAAAAATTTGGAAAAAGCTTAGTCCCTAAAACTAATTGTAGTTACCATGTTAATACAACAATGTGAAACTAGCATTTGTCCTTGTCAGATCGCCACAAATAAGAGTCCAACACAGACGTATTGACTGGGTGTATAGGCAGTCGCTCCGTTCTGTTAAAATTAAATATTGATACCCGCCCAGGTGGCGCAGTGGTCCCCATCTTCCATGTCAGTACTATAGGCTGACGTATGGAGCTATGCAATGCGCAGATGATTCTATGAAAATCGCACCTATAGCCGAACATAAAGTGGTATCACAACGGACCATCGCAGGTCTAAGTGTGCGATAGCAACCACCCAACAAAAAAAAAATATTGATAAAAACTTCAATCGTAGGGATTAAAAACGTTAACATATAGCACGGTAATGGTCCCCATTAACTTTTAGACTCCTCATTTTTGAAGGATAAAGCACATTTCTTCCTTTTCATATGGCCAAGTAGGACAATTTTTTTTGTTCACATAACCGTTGAGTGAAAATAAATTTTGTCAGAAAATATGATTTTTGGGAAAAATTTTGGCATTCTAAAAGCTACATTCCCTTGGTGTAAGTAATACATTACTTCTAACTCAAACGAAGGTGTAGAAGTGGCAAATTGGAAAACACGTTTTCTGATCATCTATACTTACAAGTACACAAAAGATCACGGTAATGTAACAAAGCTATATAATACTGAAGTTCTGTCATTTGACAGATGACAGTAAAACTATGATAGATGACATTATAATCCCTTTCTTAAGCAGTGAAATCGTTTGGTGGTATCTTGAGTTGGACATTTAAAACAAATGAACTAAGGTTCGCTTAAAATTAGTCCTGTATAAGATAAACAATTTTAAGCAAAATAACTCAACGAGTTATTTCTACTCACCGCTAGGGGCACTACTATATGATTGAAAAAAACTACCATGAAAAGCATTTTTGTTAATATCGACGCAGGCTGGATGCTATAGCGAATATTCATCATTCGATTACGCATGGTATTGTAAAAATAAACACATCTACAGCTCCCTGTTCAAAAGCCGAACTGTCGGGCCAACTTATCTTCTATATCAGCACTTTAGGCAGAAATGGAGATCAATACAGATGATATTGTTCAAAAGCACACAAAAGCAATAAAACTTAAAGCTCTGCACTTTATGGTTTTGTACTTCCCTTTCCCGTTTAACGTGATATAAGCTCATACGGTATTGAAATGTTTATATATATATATATATATATATATATATATATATATATATATATATATATATATATATATATATATATATATATATATATTAAAAATCTCATTTGAAGCACAAAAAAGCTGTGTGAAATTCTTTCAACCATTAGTCCATTACTCTATTTATTTCATATGTGTAAACGAGCAACTGAAACATCATGCTGATTAGAAAAATTGCGCCCAACTGTTTCCCAAATGGGTACAGCACATTTATTATTAATTGCCCATAACTTTGTTTTATTATTAATAAATAATTCACAGAATTTATGTCTAACTCCTCACCCATTGGTTTGAAGCGATGTGTGTGGTATGGGACATCTTATTTCCATCTACCAAACGTCTTCATAAAATAGAATATTTATATTCATGAATCTATCGAAATTCTAATTAAATTAACTTAAAAATTTAAATTAACAAAATACTCGTAACAATTTTGTATTTATTATTGCAAATTTACTATAGATTTATGTAATATTTGGTTTACAATTGGGCTTCCGAAAAATATTTTAAAATAACATAATTTGCATAAATTTTCATTTTGGTCTGTCAATTTCAGATATTTATTTTACAATTTGGTTTCATTTTATTATTGTAATTAATTTACAGATTTATTTATCGAGAGGTTTGGTATTTTTCAATATAAAATCGATTTATATGTGTTGTTAAATACCGATACGAGGTTCGATCAAAAAATTCGTAGAATTAACGATTTTTCTTAGACCAGAAAAGTGCAGGTATTTTATTCATTTCAGTCGAAGACATCAAACTGTTGAACCAAGGATTTAGTACGAGTACTTAGTACTTTACGGGTCAACTGTTACTGCTTTGAACATTGAGCCATTGGGCCAGTAATTCTTATTGCTCTTTATATGCGATTGTTTTTATAACCTATAATGGCCATCAGCGCGCTAAACATTCTGAGCCATTCGATTCAAAAACAGCCCATCATTAGAAAATATTCCATTTTCCGTTTAGACATTGATCTATGACGGTCCATAGTACTGATGGTCTATGTATGCATCCACTTCAGCGATCGGAATCAAAAATCCGTTCTTCCACTATGTCGTAGCTTTAGCCATAGTGCCATTTTCTGTATATTTTCGATATATTTGTAGGTTCTATTTTGGTGCATGAGGCTAATCGCCAATCGATTCTATTCAGCGTAGACCGGAATTTCTTCAAAAAAGAATCACAAGTATCGGTTAAACAGTTTACTTGATAAGTTCCCTCATTTGAATTGGACAAGCTGCTTACTATGATGCAAAGATATTTAGGCTTAATTCATAAGAACCATATCGCCTTGATAGCGTTTTTCTGTACTATATACCAGCAATTACAGAGTCTTATAAATACCTATAAGACATTTATCCAGTAAAATCGAGCGTGAATTTTTCTTGCGCTGACAATACAATGCCGATTTATTTCGTGAATGTAACTCAGTTTATCTAAGTGCTGTTCTCACTTCTATTGAAATGTCACTTCTTTCAGAGGTGCCTTCTAATCTGATTATTTGGCGCTGTCGTGTGAAGTCTCATCATTATATATAGGGTAGAACTAATATTAACTGCATATGTGCTTATGTGAACCATAGGCTCTCATCTGAGTTGGATTTTCTCAATAAGAATGTGAACCCTCGTTTATGAAAGTTTTTTGCAGCCAAGTGATCGAGCTCTATGTCTATTATTGATTTAATTTTCAGTTCGATAGTGACGAATGGCATTCTTACTTCTGATCATAGGTGTTTCACGTTTAATACAAATTTTCAGGGGCCGCCATTTAAACCTTATCGAAATAGGACACTGATCTGAGGATTATTCTCTATCGAAATACCTTATTTACTCTCTTTAGTCAAACTTAAGAATAAAGCTAGAGTATCTAAAATAGTTTCCTAGACTCTCAAACAGTTTATACAATAATGTTTGAGATCCACTCATATATACACTTGGTTAAATTTCTGGAAGGAGATCAATAATACACCTGCCATCGTTAGACTTAACCAAACATTAGGTAAAAACAATGTTTGTAGCCTTGATATTCTTCGTCCACCAGGTGAAAGGCCTATTTCGTCGAATACTATAGAAAAGTTGGTAAATGCTTGTCATTTTCCCGGGTGTTGCATTAACAATTCTAAGCTTGTTATCACAAGGTCAATTGAGATTATACCGATCCACGTTTCTTTCTCGTCTTACTAAAATAGTAACGTGCAACATGCTTATAGAGGCGGTAAATTATGTGAAACAACCCAACATGAACCTGTTTCAAAAATTACAATATCCATTAATAATAAAGATTTCCTAGTGGACACTTTCCTGGAGATTGAGGGTGCTTTTAACTACACCAAATTCAATACCGGTTTTTTGGCATTAATCCCACTACATCCACATGAATCTCACTTGAAGTTATCTTTGTATGCACTTACTTGGTGGTTTTCCTTACTGCGTTTATGGTAGTTTTCATCCCGTAGCATTAGCATGGTATATGCAAGGACTATCCTGAAAAGGAAAGTATACGCCAGAGGACCGATCTAAATACTCTTTTCCACGTTTGAAGCTACCCGGCTTTTGACAAAGTTTATTCCTCGTGTGTTCAACTCTAAGTCACATGTCCTCAAACACCTAGATTACAATATGATTATTGTTATTACGAGGACTGATTTTAAACAGGCATTGAAAATTTTTACTTTGTACGAGTATGTTGGCATTCAACCTTTGACGTTGGTTATCGATCTACATTAGCATATAGTCTTGATATAATGCTTTATAAGATAGCAGAAAATTTTCAGCGGAAAAAATGATTTTTATACTCACCACCAGGGGCACTACTATCGCTAAAGAGAATTTCTTTTGCTTTCATTTTTGTATAGCCAACAGAATTTTTCTGTAAATTTTTTAATTTTCTTCAATATTTTAACTACAAAATTATTCCAGGTTTCAAATAAAATATGTATATTATTTCCATAAGATTATAATATACTGCATAAGACATATTAATTTCATCTACAGTTTAGCTACTGTAAACTATGAATGAAGCCCATGTAGCAAATATTTCAGTTTGAGCTAAGTTATCTTATCTCCATAAATACAAATATGAAGTTTGAGGATAATCGACCGAGTTTGAGCGCCTCCAGAATTTTTCAAAGTTTTGGCCATCTTGATATATATATGCATGGGAAGTATTATGTGGTGACAATTATTATGTCTTGTATGCACGGCTTTCTCTGATTTCTAAATCCGATAGATCGATAGATTCGATAGATTTATTTGAAAGTTCGATTCTTTAAGTCACTTCCTATATTCTGTTGGTGGAGTGATAATGAAACAAACATTTTCATTATTTTTGCCAAAATGGCTTTAGTATGAAGTTATCTGCCCCTACTTCCCAATAAAGTAATTTATCCTCGTATAGTTTAGTCGTACACACTAGACACATTTCTCCAAATAGATCCTATAACTCAAATATCTTCAAATAGAATAGATAAGCCCTTGCACACATGATTTGAACCGGCTATAAAATACGTTCTGATGACGATATGGCCATATGATCCTCCAAAATCACGTAATGTATTAGTTTAGTAACTTCATTAGGATATCTACTACGAAGCTACAACCAGCATGGTAACTGTGACAAGAATTTGCATCACCGATATTTTCCAAGTCTCTGTTTTAGATCACTTGTGGATCGTAAAGCCAATTGCAAAATTAAACACGTGATTAGTCTGCTTAATCTATAATGTGTGTAAATCTAGTGAAGTAAGCCCGAAAGAATTAGTGAAAAATAACATATTTCGTCTTATATTGAGCACTTTCAGAAGTACAATTCCGATTAGCATAGACCATTTGCATATTGCATTGCTCTATATTAGCCTATAATTACAAAGGAGCTGTTGTGCTTTATGGCATACAGCTACTGTGTCCGAATACTAGATATTTACACCATCGAAGTGACATGATATTCTCATGGTCGTATACATGGGAAAATTACCTCAAGTTTTTCCGATATCTTTTAGTTTAATGTTATTAATATTGACGCGACGTGACACGAGCTCTTATATAAAAAAAAAGTCCTTTTGGTATTCGGCGTCTGTAGGTTCGATAGTGTAATAGTTTATTTTCCTGCCAACTTTGTATAAAAGTACTAGAGTCTGTCCATAAACATAAACGTTTTTAGGTCTAACATAGACCTAGACGGGGATCATAACTGCATAATGCATGTGTGGCTCTGTCGTGTTGCGTCATCCAAGTTTTCCACTGAGTTGAGTTCTAACTAGATCTATGCTCTAACTAAGCACTATATTGTCTTTATTTCGTACTGTTGGATAAATTCGTCAATGGAAGGATATGGTCTGACAATTATTCATGTTGAGTTGTCGATATCATGTTGAAATTTGTGATAATCAATGATGTTTTCTTTTAATATTTTGAGCTCATCTGGTAACATTAAGACCGTAGAATTGTGAATTACTGGGGTGATTTGTTTGAAAAAAAACATGAAAATCAATGAGATAATATGAGTACTTTGTGGCTAACCGGGAGTAGCTTGAATTATCTCAGACCTTTTGTTCTGATGGAATGTCGGTTGTCCAATTTCAATAGAGCGGTTACTCAGGACTGATCCAGATTTACATCTGTATACACTGTAGATTAAATTCGTCTACTCATGAGTGTTGGTCCTCTTTTCTATAATTTTGATAGTTAGTTCGGTCAATCTCGGCCATTTAATATGGCTCATAATAAGCCCAATTTTGAATCAACTAAGGTATCTATGAACCAACACTCATAGTTTCTGAAGATAAATGAAGAGATGTAATTTTTTCTTAATTTGCATCGTAGACCTAACTGATTGATGGTAATTTAAAGTTAACTCATATTGACGTCTTGAATGTTGGTCCTATTATTGGCATACTATTATTCGAACGGCATACGATTAAGAAACGAACAAGCTGGTTTCAGACTAGAAAAAAAGCTTTACAGATTCCATCGACACAGTTCGAATTATCGTCGAACAATCCAACGAATGGAACAAACCACTATATCTACTCTTCGTGGCCTTCGAACGCGCATTTGATTCATTAATATAGAAGCGCAATCTGGAAAGCACTCTGTGAAATAGGCAGCCCCAAGAAAATATCCCCAAGACTGAACGCAAGCATTAGTACACCACTTCGCTTCAACCAAGACACAATAGAAGATGTCGAAAAATTCGTAAACCTTGAATGTACCGTATCAAGAACTGTCGGAACGGAAGAAGACATAATGAGGAATTACTGCGAGAAACAAACGAAGTGAACATTGAGTAGGAGATCAGGAAGCGAAAATGGAGATGGATAGGACACACACTGAGAAAGACTCCAAATGACATAACCAGGATGCCTTTAGAATGGAATCCGCAAGGAAAAAGAAATGTAGGAAGGTCAGCAGTGACCTAGAAAAAACGGTGTTAATTGAAGCAAAACATCTTGGGAAACATGGGGGAACTAAAGAGATTAGCCCCAAATAGATTTCGATGGTCTAGTCTAGTAGACGCCCTATGCTCGTAAAAATGGATATAAAGAAAAAAAATATTCGTGATAGTCTCATGATCTTGTTAATTGATGTTAATTTTGAAACCAACTTCGTTTATGTCGTCTTACATCTTCTGTACTTTCTGTTGCATGTCGACATATATATATATATATATATATATATATATATATATATATATATATATATATATATATATATATATATATATATATATATATGTTACCAGGTTACTGCCATCTGCGTAGTCCAGATAATTGAATCAAATTAGTGGTTCCTATTGAATACCATGTGAGATGAGGTGTCGAGTTTGCACATGAAGCGATCAAAATTTATTAGAAACTGTGGCGGAGACAATGCATAGCTTTACACTTCGCGAGTTGAAAAATTGTTCCAGTCTCTCGATACATCTCTTTGATTAGTTCTATTATTTTTTAAGGTTTGGTCATTTCACAAAATATCTTCGGCAGTGAAGTCCATTCGTTTGACTGTTCTATGATGATATGATGGGTACATCACCTTCTTGGTCTAAGGCCAGCTTGCTCCCATTTTGTTTTAGCGTTTTCTGTCACTCAGACTGTAATAGCCCATTGTGACCTCCCACCATATTACTGTACGTCCCGGCTATAGATCCGATTTACGTAGAAACCATCTGCACATTGCAAAGCTCCATGCCAGCCTATAGTACTGACACGGAAGATGGGACGGCACACGAATACACCGATTGTACTGCCCAGACGATCGATGGTGAAAATCCCTTTTCACATCCGGCCCCTGTCGAGATTCGAACTCGGTACCTCCCGCTCCACGCCGCAGTATTCTATGCACTGTGCCACGTGGGCGGTGTTGCTCCCATCAATCAACCAATAACCATTCTTTGTTGTTGGTTGGTTTATGGGCATATTTGCACAATTTTTATTGTACCGTTAAGAAGTGAGATAGGTCTTCAGTTCTTACATTCTCTTCGGTCACAATTTTAAGAATTTATGAAACAAACCTCGTATATACTGTATACATGAATGCTTAAATGCACTTTTCGCTATTGAATGATAAAATAAAATCGGATGGATAATTTTTGTGGACCAAAATTAAAAACTAAAATCATAAACTTAATACTTTTATACGTATGTACGTACATCACAAAAAGCTCATTCCAAATGTCCATCGAATATAATATTTATTAATTAAATACGTGAAAGTATTTTCAATCGACGGTTATATATGTATGTGTGTGTATGTTCGGAAAAATAATATTTTCTATGTTTTTTGGGAAATGTACAATAATTTTGTTTTGGATGTTCCATAAATTTTCATTTTTTTTACTGTTGTTGTGCTCATATAAAACTTTATAGATCAAAATGTGAAAAATGAGAAAATTAATCAAAAACAAAATTCAATTTTCCATCGTTATGTTTCTAAAATGTATTTGATGTACGTGACATTTTCGATTTAATTAAAATAAATTTTATTTCAAAATATTATTTGAAAATGGATTTTCTAGTCAATGAAAAAAATATATATGTTTTAATTACTAAAAATATCGAATTGGGTTAGGACATTGTCCCCGGCATAATACGTCATGCGAACCAACCATATAATAAATTATTATATTGCAAATTATATTTACATTATAACAAAGAAAACTGTCAAACCCAAATCAATGTACTTCAAGATGTTGTTATTTACATAATCGAAAGCAACGTGCAACAGGTTGGCTGACTTGATCTCTTATTCATGAAAACAGGTATGTATAAAAGAAAATCTCATCAATCAGTTGTCTTGTCGCTTTTTGTTAGTCAACAGGTGATTCTTAGATTCCACAGTTTGAGTTATAATATAGTTTAGAAGCACGTTTAATGCGTATCTCCGGCATTTGGCCTGTGGCGAAATCGATATTTTGTTCTAAATTTTTAAAACCATCCGTTAATTCATTTAGTGGTTTCATGAAGGAGCATCAGTATTAACAAACAAGTTGTTAAAATGAATTGCTAATCAGAAAGCTAACTCCAACAGCGTGGCCGAACATTAGGATACAAAACCACAACTACGGCCTCATTCATGACTCCAATCTCATCCATGAACTGCCGAGCACAGTTGGGATTTTACAAGTAAAAAACGTCTTTACATTTTTTATGTAAATTATGTAAAAAAAACAGTGTAAATTACATATAACGTAAATTACACGTAAAACACGAAGGCAACACACAGAGAGCAGTGCCATCTGGTTTAAAATGTCAAAAATCTACATATAAATTTTCCAACGGTCAAAATTCAAACAATTTAATTCTTCGTTACAAAACAATTCGATCGATCAGTCTATAAAATTTGTCAACACAGCCCAGGTTGTTTTGTTTACACCATTTGATATTCTCAAAGCAGCCATCATAATATCTTTCGGGTTGTTTGAGTTTTTAAATGACATTTGGAATCATTCGGATTACAATTCGTTGTTATTAATTAGAATATTCTCTTTGCTGATTTTGTGTTTGTTATAGGTAGTTCACTTCAGAATTGAGACGTTTAACTATTGGTAGTTATTCGGCCGTTAAATGAGAAGCTTGGTATCACACGACATTGAACCTTCGATAAAACTATTAAATTGGATCATACTCATAACAGCCTCAACATAATCTTCCTTTGTACTGTAAACTGATTTTTATTTAAGAACGATTCCTGAAATTAATTTAAGATGAGCGACATGTATATCCTGTTGTGAGACATAAAAAATTATTCATTCTTCCTAAACAAGAGAAAAAGAGCCGAAAGGCAGACACATACTGAAAGACAAAAAGTGTATTAAATAATAGGTGTCACAAAACCATCAGGATCAATAGAAGTCTTGTGAACTTATGAGCTAGGTTGAACTTCAGGAGATATTTGAGCCAAAATAAATAAATTTAATTTACTAAATCAGATCTTTTGAATGCATTCGGTCGAACGGTCAACGGTCGAACAAACATATATAAACTGATGGCCTCTTTAAATTTGGGTTATCACATAAAGGTTAGCCATCTCATTGATTCCAAACCCAGGAATCAAAGAGTTCCTCAACACAAATCAACAATATTGATTACTGAGTGGAAATGAGATAACTATAATAACTATTTATCCTGCGTAGGGCGCTTCATGACCCAAGAGAGCGTCCTCGATATATAGTTCAGCGGTTGGACCAGTGACAAAAATTATTTCTATTTTTCTGTCAAGCGATATACCAGAAACTGTTTCAACACTGTTAACGTTTCCTGGGCTTACATTAAGATTCCGCCTCTCCTATCACTACTAATTGGAGACATATTCAGTGAAAAGTGCTCGCGAGCTAATTCAAGTCGATCTTTGCGGTAGCGTGCTGACAAATTGGGACGCTAGCGGGCTATCTTAGAGTGACGTTGACTTCTTTCAAGCCTCTTCTTATTGTGCATTGACTAACAGCTACCTCTCCAACTATTTTAGCTTCTGCTGCACACAATGCAAGCAAGATGGTGATTTCACAATGAAGCTAGAACGATAAATCAACCGTTGCTCTTAGATGTACACCAATACCGGGTGGTATTTGGTCCGCAATTGATGAAACTAGTTTCGTGAAACATTATTGATACTCTTGAGGCAGCAGATTGGCATCTTTTAACAAACTAATTGAATTTAAACAAAAAATAGTAAAACTTATCCCATAGACGTTCAATATGAACCGGAATGAGTTGGTTTCCTATCAAATCCTGTTGAAATAGCTTTCATAACTTATACTTCCTCTTCATATGGTTTTATATGCATGGTTCTCGGATCCCAATACTTTTGACAAGTTGACTATACGAGATCATTACATTGCATAGAACTAAAATATTTCTACTCCAACTACGTCATTTATAGAAAATATCATCGTATCTTCCAAATATATTTAAAAGGTTGAGGCGCGCTGATCGAAATGATTGTTTGCCATTTTAACTAGATGTACCATGGATTTATATAAGTTTAAGTATAACTATTGGAGGCTTTAAGCTTCGTGGTGCTGTTTGGTTTGAAATTGTTGGGTTTCTGAACTTGCCTTCCACCAACGAAAGGGTATGTAAATGATTTTCAGGAATTTTCAATATTGCGCTGGTTCAATATTGCGGTCAATGTATTCAAGATTGACGATGACCTTTTCTTAACCCGAAGAGTTTGCTGGATTTCTCTTGCCAATGGCGTACTAGAATTTCTCTATTTATCAACCAACTGAAATTTGTAATTCTATTACCTTTTATTTTATGACGCCATCTGCCTTACTGACCTCACTTGTCACAACATATGTTGGGTCGGATTTTAATATATTACTAGGTTCTTAATCGATGAAATTTTTCATAGTTTGGCGCACCTCGAAATAATTTAGAACTCAGGGAATGTTGGCGATTTTTAATTTTCTTGTTTCTCTAGCTCAACATGGTTACCCTAAAAAAACTGTCACAAACTTGAGATCCTTTTGTGGTCACTTACATAGTAAAATTGTATTTAACCAACAACTTGATGTTGTGTAAACTGAATTCTCAACAAACGATTAAAGGCATGGCTCCAATATTATCCATTAGACTAGACCGGTAGCAGTTTGTAAAGGTCTACGAATCGCACTTGTTTTTGCTGGGTTACTTTAGGTATTCTACAGGGTAATCATATTGAGGACCAATTTTATATTTTTAGAAATGATGCCGGTCAACAAAAACAAATCATTCTTAGCACTTCGTTTCCTACCAGCAATGCAAACTATTCCTTCTTATCGAGTTCGCTGTAATCGTTTGGGGCTATAGAATTTAGATGTTGGCCAAGATGAGGCTTCTACAGTATCGTATTGATCGTTCTGAATTGTGGATCATTATGGAACCTTCTTCCCATTGCTACTAATCTGGTTTTTGCAGCATAAAATGATCCAGCTGGGAAACTTGACTTTTATTATTGTTTGACAGTCATTGTCGTTTTGCCTTCCTGAAACGTACGAAGTGACTGATTAACCTGCACTTCAACTTTGAGTGTGGCACCTCAGTATCCTAACTTTCAAATTTATCCGAAATTATTTCTAAATTGAGTAATAACAAGGCTGCCTACCAACAATGACCTGAAATGGCTTACCACAGTCAAAATATCAATTTGGTCTTATGGGTTGGCCCAGGATCAGAATTTTTTTCATTTCTAGTGTCTTGATCACTTATTGAGGTATACAACTTATGACGTCACTAGTGATATAACCATCCATAAATAATTTGAAGACTCACGCAATATACGGTTGAATCCCTATCTGAGTTTCATTCTTAATGTGTCCAATTAATTGTTGTCCAAGCTCTCGAATAATAACTTTTCCGACTTGCCTCGCCAAACGTAACATATGGATTGCTCGGTGATATAAGAAGTTTCAGCCTCGGAGTTTAATAGAGTTCGGTAAAAATACCACTCTCCAATGGATAACACGTAAAATGATCGTTACATTTATAAACCGGACACTTTGTTTGTATAGTATTACTGATGGTGCCTTGATTATAATGGACTTTTACAAGATTAAGATTTCGAACACGACGCTCGGCTTTATTATCCCCTCCCTTCAAGGCACAAATCTCTTCACCAATTACATCTTACATGAACCGGGCATTTTGAGCGATTGTCTTTTATAAAAGGTGGATGATCGTTATTCAATGCGTTTACCGGTTGTAGCCTTTAAGTCATATAAATTAATTAATTTACATTTATAACTAACAGGCTTGCATATAATTATGTTAATAAAAGTTTAATAAGCACCCAGATGAAATCATCAATCAATTTATTACTCAAAATATAATTGTAATGATGGGAACGATTTTGAAACCACATATTCGACGAGAACTTATGACCTCCATCACGTATATACACAGTATACCCATATATAAAAAGGAAGGGCCTTGAATATAAATTAAGAATGTATCCATTACACATTATTTCACAACACCATAGACATATTTCACTGTATGTCATTCGATGACGGTAACAATTATAATATACAGCCAAGTCATTAGAAATATTTCTTGATAATTGAGTTTCATGTCATAATATTTACTCTGCACATACACACGAGTAAACTATTGAGTTTGTTACAAAAATATTTTATATCGAAAAAAAAATAGTTCGTGAATGTCAAGTAAGGTTAAAACGACATCATATTTTAAGAAACACACTTAAGCTTATATATATACACACACATTTAGAATCCGATGAGGTAAGATACTCGTAAATGCAACTTTAATATTTTGAATACCGGCACATTAGTCATTTGGTTGAAATTTTGTTTAGTTGGTAAACAAAGAATTACAAATGAAACGGAAAGCTTTTTGAGCTTTTTTGCTATTTGGACTCACTATACCATCCATTCACTTTGCAGGCAGAATCAGAAAGTAATCGGTGATGGAATTTAACACATCTACAACCACCTATTGGAGTTCAAATTTCATGGAAGTATTTTAGGCATGTATGGTGCAATGCATAATGCATCGATTTGCTTTGACATAAGGTATAGGGCGTTAATAGAGGACTGCGAAAAGTTGGAAGTGCCTCGGCTCCAAAACATTTATTTACATTTCGAAATCGTTTAGTTTATTATTTTCTCACATAAGTTGTTGCTCGTTCAGTACTTCCAGATTGGTCTATGAGCGAGGCTATGATGTTGAGAAAATTGTTTATTTCATTTTGGATCTGTTGGTCTATAAATATAGCCCTACTTTTTTAGATGTCTGGAGGGTCCGCCATGTACTATGTATACAACACAATTGAGAAGGAAATATGGACCGCGTGAGTGAGACATTATATTTGAGTTGCCTTGTTAGCAGGAAAGATGTATAATCTGAATCTTAGTGGAAACTTGATTTGTTGTGTTGTAAAAACGTATTGAATACGTGTTATGACCCTTAAAAAGAGGATCGTTACCATCACCTAAAACAGGACGGTTACCACTCTACATCGTCGTCATATCAAGAAGATGTACAGCTCAAACCTATACTTTGGTACTACAAGAGCATTAACTTGGTGGGATGAACGAGCTCTTTTATTATATTTAGATAAGTGTGTACCTGTCTCTATCGATAGGTAGTGCTGCTATTTTTGTATCAACTATTATTCTCACATGAATAGAATCGTTCATTCGCTCACAAAGTGTCACATACTAGACTCTATCTTAAGGATGCGTGGCCCAGATACTGGACTCCGCGACTGTTGTCAAAACTCAAAAATACGTTGAGAACTAAACTGATATCGACCGTAAAAAACGTCCACCCTAAATTTGTTACAAATTCTAACCTCTCAAACTCTTGTATCAAACAACCATGCACCGCATATAAGACCTCGAGTAGTCGGTACCAGCCCTGATGGTATCCCACCAAATGTTCTCAAAAATTGTTCCAGATCTTTGTTTTGACCAATATCAATTTTGGACCAACGATTACTAATCGCTAAGATTACTAATCCTGTAAACCGAAAAATGTCAACAAGCCTGACCCTGTCAAAATATCGACTCCTTGGAACTGTCTCAGTGCTATCCAAAATACTTGAGTCTATAATTAACTTCAAATTAATGAATTATTGAGAAAAGTAACGTCTAATCTCCGGCCATTAATATGTTTTCATCGACGAGGACGATTAACTGGTGATTTAACCAATTTTTCCCCTAACCGAAAAAATCCGTTAGAATCTCAAAATCACAATTCTCAGTTGGAGTATAGCTAACAGGGTTCAATTCAATCCTTTTAAATTCCAATCCATGTGCTTTCACAGATAAGACAAACAAGTATTTAGCTTCATTTCGAATTGGTGACTCAAAAGTGAACACTTGTGAGTAGATCAACAAGATTAGTTTCACAATTTCTAAAAACATTTCATATGGGACAATCAAAAAAACATAGCAGCTGTGACAGCAGCTAAGTAATTTCGTGAATCATTTTATGTTCGAACAATACATCTGTGGAATGGTTTAACTTTCTCTTTGACATATAATTCCCAGAAATGGAATATGATTCCTTATTTTGTTATTTGAGGCACAATTGGCCCATTATGACATCCCCTATCGTACATACACTGTCAGTTCCAAAATCGGTTTGTTCTTCCAATGAAGCCCAAAATATGCGGTACCCTCAAGGTCGTTATTTGATCGTCAAAAACAAATAGTGGTCCAAAGCATTGCAGTATATGGGGAGAGTATGAAAGACACAAGCACAAAAAGTACTCAACAGTTTCTTGTTCACCTTTTCACCTTCCCCACACTGTTCGCAATTTACGTCGTTCCGAAATTTCCTCATAATGTAAAAAGGAGTGGGACCTTTGCTGATTTTTTGTTGCAAAGATGATTTTGAATAGGCGACCTGAGATGAGGTTGTCTTATCTCTTCTGGTACAGTCGACTTAAGTGACAGTCGATATCTCTCTTATAAGAGATAATAACGTCAGGGTCCATAAAAGTGGAAGCTGCACCCACGGCCAATTTCAGACTAAAGTCCTTACTCATTTTTTTCATTAAGCCGATTCCTACATATTCTTGAGGTAGTTTACTAAGTGCAAACTATATAGCAAATATCCAGCAAGAGAAGAAGGTCGCAAACGAACATTGAAAGAAGGAGCACCATTAAGACTGTGGTTAAGTTCTACTGCGGGATCAATGGGACTTGTAATACCTAAGAGAAAGCTTCTGGATGGTAAGATTAAGATGAAGCGGTTAGTGATATCAAGCACCAGAATACCAAAAGTCTTGTATCAAACTACCATGCACCGCATACGACCTCGAGTAGTAGCTAAAATTCTCGCAGATATTAACACCAACACATCAGCTAGCCCTGATAAAACCCCACCAAATGTTCTCAACAATTATTCCAGATTTATATTATTTATCTTAACCGATATCAATTTTGGACCAACGATCACTGAACGATCAAAAACAAATAGAAGGGTTTTGTTTGTTGTCCTCGCTGTGGCAATGTTGTCCTCGCTGTGATATATGTGTAAGGAACTGATGAGCAGAACTCCCGAAAAGATGCAGCAATAGAACGAATATAGAAAGGTGGATTTCAGAGGAAACCATGAGCAACTAAATAAAGATCGTGATAGAGTATCCATGAAGTAACCAGAAGCTTACGAACAAACTTATCAAACGAAGAAAAAAATGTACCATTATAGCTACTCATAGACTAAGGAAAACATTTCAAATCACAAGCGATCGCTGAACCAGTGAACTGTGCATGACATTCAATATAAAGACGACTCCTTTGAACTCGCAGTCAAATGACATGGGAGAGTTTTGTTACACTTTAATCTTGAAAGTAAAACCTAAAGTTTAACTAAGTTCTGTTTTGGCAATGGCAACTCCACAGATCACCTTCTGTTAAATCAAGGTTAAATGAAGATATTAAAATCCTCTGAAAATCGCTTTGTCAAAAGTAAATGACGAAGAGCTTCAACGTTTCCTCAAGCTACTTAGAGCTACTAAAGCAACGGATTTCACATTATAAAAAGGCACACGTAACCTGAAACGACCAACACTCTTATTTCCTATAATACGGCTCTCTGATGGAAGCTGGGCAAGAAGTGATGTAAAGAAAGCGAATTTTTGCTAAACATCTCAACGAAGTAGTTAAACCTAAAACGAACAAGTTGGAAGTCAAGACATTCTAATGAATTTTCAAGTACAATATCGGTACAAAACGATGTAATAAGTGGAAAAGTGCTGTCAAATCTACGGGACAAATGTTGAAATATAATACCAAGTCACTGCCTACGAATTTTAATGACGACCAATACGATCTCACTACTTGAAACACCCGAGTGTCCATGTTTCCAAATGGATGTTTTTATGATGAAAGAATGTACTTGCCACTTTGAGATCATGAGCGATCGCAAAGTACATTATTCTTTCTTCATTTTCGATCGTACTTTCGTGTTGAGAGTACAGACCTATATTATTACATAAGTCGGTCTGATTTCTGCCAACTCTAGCGTTAAAGTCACCAATCACCAATCTGACATCGTGCTCAGGTACAGAGCCCATCAGATTATCCAATCTTGGGTTTTGTCTATACATCAGTGGGCGCATGTACACAAATAATTGACAGGTTGGCTAATCTCGATTATCGACTGCTTGGAAGTCGAACACAACTTGTTTTACTTGTGGCCCAATGAGAAATCCAACTCCAAGATTTCCGAGGTCATCTCCGCTGTGTAGTAACGTATAGCCTTGGACACATTGTCTCCTCTTTTAGACCATCGAGTTTCTTGGAGCGCTACGAGTTTCAGCCGATACTCCTTCATACATGTGATAAGGCCGTAAACGCTTCAGGTTTTCTAAGTGACTGCACCGTATGCATAAGGATGGACATTAACAGCGACCAGGGAGTACTTCGTCCCAAAATAGATAGCAAATATAAGCAAGAACTACAACTAATCCACTGTATACTACACATTAATTCGTATTTATAGCTCTTAGACGCTATATATCTTCTTTTGTATACTATATTATGCAAATTAAAAATAAATCTTAATAATTTTATTTTGTACATCTTAATTTAAAATTCAAAAAGTGTTTTAGTTTTTTTTTTTTTTGGATTATTGAAATTTATAAGAATTGTTATATTTTGCTTGAATACGAGTATTTAATCGTATCTTGAAAATAGTATGTATATAGATATGGTGTTGTTGTTGTTGTTGTACTATCTTATACAATTAAGTTTTGATTTCTTAAGAAAACGAGGCACCACCGATGGTACGGTTGAAACTGAATGTATGTATGTAACAGTGTTGATATAGCAAGAAGCACTATTCTCTTCGAAATGATATAAAAAATTATTGTTATATAATCTTTATATTTTTATAACATGACCTAAAGCTAAAACCTTTCGTTTTTATATTTTTTTTATATTTTCTGCAAGAACACAATAAGACAACAAAATTCTAGACTTTCGTATAATAAATCTTGAATCTCTTTGTGATTAATTTATTACCATTCAAGTGAACAGTTTTGTTTACTAAACTATATATACACGTACATATGTGTATATATGACGACGTCTCGAGAGAGGTGATAAAATGACATTTATTTATAAATTGACATATGTGACGTTAACATTACTTATAATATTAAATTAATAGTTGTGTACCTTTTAAGCCCATTTTGCGTGGTATAGGAATCATCGAATTGGATCATACCTCAAGATTCGGGACCAGGATGGAAACCTCTGTCTTAACGTCGATGTGGTACTCGATACATGGCGGGAACATTTCTCTGACCTACATAATGATCCACATGTATCACAAGCTGTATTTGACCGCAGATATGTCCATTGAGGATCCGTCCTATGAGGAATTCATCATGGCCATGCAGAGACTATAAAGAAAACTCGTTAACAAGGAGTTGATTGCATTAATTCAGAGCTCTTGATATTCGGAGGGCTAACTTTGTGGACCTGTCTTTTCGACCTTGTTCGATTGGCATGGCGAAATCATGTTTTGCCTGAAGGATGAAAAGTGGCCGCGTTATACCTAATAATCAAGAAAGGTGATCTCTTGAAGCTCCCCTTTGCACAGCATACAAGTTACTGTGATACTTTATCTTGGGAAGAATTACTCCTCTGGCGGAGGAAATTATTCGTGACTACCGACACGGTAGTGTTATTCCGACAATCCAATCATTTTTTTGCGTATGCAGATGATTTCTGCGTGATTGGTTAAATGGCAATGGTGGGGAAGAGATACTTGATCCACTGGAAAAGTGTTCAGCTTCCGTTGGTCTCAAAATCAACGAGTCCAAAACCATATATCTAATCTCTGGTTTTCGAGACCAAAACGCAATTGATTTCAGTAGTGGTAACCGCACTTTTGAAGGAGTGATGAGATTAAAGTGTCTTAGATCTCTCATTATCCACGATAATAGTGTGGGCGACGATATCAAGTTTCGCATTGCCGCTGGCAATCGGACTGTATATCCTCTACGACAACTTCTGAAATCATAATATCATGCAAATGTATATCGTGCAAGCTGAAACTGTACAGAGTGTTGATCAGACCCTATGTTGATGAGTGTTGATCCATACATGAAGGACGTCAGTGTTGGTCCTTGACGGATGAGTACAAAAAATGGCTTCTAACATTCGAGAGGAGAATCATGCGGTGATGAACCAAAACGAGACGTTAACATATCGAGTTCGTTTCAACCACGATCGATTACAGCGATCTCCAAAGGAAGAGCCGCCTTTCAGTAGGCGAAGAGATCGCTGTCGGCGACGATGGCTATAAACTGCATAAAGATTAATCTGGCATCTTCTAATTGTATACAACAATATGAAGAACTGGTTCGTGATCGAAACCGATGGAGTCAGATTCTTGACACGGTATGGGCCAATAATTGCCTATATAAACACAAAAAAAATTATTATTAATGCTTAATGACTTCGATAATTGAAGTTCAGAGGTTGATGGCGTTATTCCGGATAGTGACGGTTGTTTTCAACGGTCTTCCAAACAGCATACGAGCTGAATCGAATTATCTCTGGGGCAGCTGCTAAGAGATCGCATTAACACAAACTATAGCCAAACTGGCTCGTCGCATTCTCGATGCGACTAAATCGGCCGGCTCCGTAGTTATGTCGTCATCCGTAAATTCAGTAGTATAAGTAGTTTATAGAAACTCACAAATTAAAGAACATCTAGGTTGATTGACAATTATCTACTGACGATACTCCCAAACAACCTTGAGTTCCAGAGTTTGAAAATTCTAACATTGTTATTACTTAACCCAAACGTGTTGACATCAGATTGGGAGGTTTTCTATTCAAACTTGAAGCTAACCGCCGATCAATCATGTGTAAAATTGACTGGAGTCTTTTGATGAAATTACTGGTCCGGACTCAAGTTACTTTCATGTCTGAACTAAAGCAAATCAATCTGGAGATCAAGGGATGGTGTGGTTTCTGCATTGTATCCAACCATTGACAAAATCGTTACAAGAGTTACGACGTCAATACCAGCGCTAGCATTTTTATGTCTCATAACATTGGTGCAATTTTCATTCATGAATTTAGTTCAGCTGACGTTGGGCTCACTGCTCGTTACTATCAACTATACGAGTTAAAATCTATAGTTATCGCTTCTGCTTATTTACTGAACGATTCTGTTCCACCTCCATTTTCGGATGATCTTGTTAATCTAGTATTGTGGAATAAGATTAGCAATTAGCTCTAGTGATACCTTTGTTTTATCTAAGTACCTCTGAAAAAGAAAATAGCAATAAAAGTTGAGCCATCGTTTATCAATTTTACTAAGCGCGAGCTGATTAATGGTCTATCATTGATTTTTGTTTCCTCTGACCATTGGTGTATCCTTTTAGCTTAAACCTTAAAAGATCACCTCTATAAGCTTATCGTAATAAGAGATTCACCAAATAGGATTAGGTCTCGCTATAGAGTTTAAAAACCGCTAGTTTTTCTAAGAAAGTATGTTCGACAGCAGAAAATGAAGTGACTGTTCTGTCATTGACGAATTTAATCATTTTAGAATTCGAACAATTCAGTCCTCTTAGGAAACAAAAGACTCGGAAATGCCATTTTGATGTTCGGATCTTAAAAACTAAGGCAAGCACTTAGAATAAAGTCAAAGGATCTAACCCTGAGATTATGATTGGCAAAATTTTTAAGCTTCACAAAAAGGATATATAAACAAGTATTAACATCTCCTCAAAGAACTTCTTGGATTAACTTCTTCAAAGAACTTGTAAGTCTCTCGAACAATACTAGATTAAATAGGCCTACATAAGCAGACCTAATGTAAAATATTTTCCCAATGGTAGTTCGACCACTTCAAATAGGGATATTGATGAATAGTTGCTATCGGTTCACAGGTCGACTATTAAGTCTGTTTTTTGAGGCTCAACTGAGGTCTCTAATCATTAACCCTCTCGATTGGGACTGAAGTTTAGTCACTTTCTAGTTTCTGCGTTGAACTTTATTCTCCTTTACCGCATAAAACAGTTGGTCCTTACGGTGTTTTTTCTACTGAATCGATGGGTTCCTTTCATTGGGCATCTGTTTATACTTCTACTATTCAAAACATGTACAGCTTTGGCTCTATTCCAAATCGTGGAATAGGAGTACGGTAGTTTTCATTCTGAAAGCAGTTATATATGCCAGAATCCAATGCATATCGTCGTATTCCTGTTTCCTTTATCTTTGCCCTGGAAAGAATCGTAGATAGATTTATTAGAGTTCTTTACTTAGATTCTCACACAGTTACATGTTAGAAGCTATTAATAAGAAATGATAGATCACATACTAAAATATTATTCATTGTTAGTACATTCATGAATATTGCACGTGCTTTTAACAGTACTTTATTCTCTATCATCACTGACGCGTGCACTATACATTTGGCATGGCTCAAACTATCGTTTCATGGATTTTGATGGTATTCCATTGACTGTACAGATTATTGGCTTTACCCATATTTTAACTTACGATTCTGCTGTATGATGATCGTTGGTTAACTCTAAATCGACATTACTAAAATTTAACAGTATATATAGGGTATGACGCATGCAAAGCCTTTACTATGTCCTCGACTCAATTGTATTTCTTTGAGGAATAGTCTTATCTTTACTTATTTCAATTAATCTATACACCGCAGAAATCGATATGGTTAATCACCAATTATTATCAGAATTTAACTTCGACTATCCTTTCTCGATGGATTACCCACCGAGAGAGTATTGGTTGTCCCAAATTTTCATAAATGGTATACAGAGTGGGTGATTTTTTCAGTGATATCATAATGCGGTACAGAATTAGGATCGTACTGCTCTGCACATATTATTTAAGATCATCTGGCAGTTTAGCCATTGTATACTACGTATACAGGCGTTTTCAAATCATTACAAAATTACTAACCATTTCCAAACTGGTGAATAACTAGACAAGCATTTGATTGGTTTTCTTTGTTTCAAGAATATCATAACAGTCATGTGGGTTACAGCACACTGTAGCATTAATAAGGTAATATCATTGCCGATTCTTTGGCCATGTGGATTCTAGATTGGCTCTGATCAGATAAAAATTTGATTTGGATCGGTATTCATACGGGTTGTAGTCCTTTTGTAATAACTGTCTCGAACAGGGAGATAACTGGGTTCATTTGCCTGCAGTTGTGTACTCTTATAAAATGCAAGTTTGAGTATCTGCCTTAGTTTAAGATCTTGCAGAATCATCTCTCATGCCTAATGTGTCATTGAGTGCGAGACCTTTCTACAGTTCCAGCCAACTTTAACCATAATACTAATTTATTCTTATTTTTATTTCATTACAGAATATTCTTGAGAAATTCAATCCAGGTGCCAGACAGTTGATTAGCGCGGGCAAGGCATATCTAAAAGCTTTACATGGGGCAGCGGCTGCATCACGATTATTTAACGAGGCACTGGCTAAAATTGCCGTCAATGCACAGCAAGGTGGAACCACTGATATAGGTAAATATAAGCGTTTTGAACAATGTCATATATTTGCCCCTATTCAGATAGTTTGTTAATAAATTATCTAACCTATTTTTGGGATAATGCGGATATCGATAAATTTACATAACTTAATTAGACTTTCGTTTATATAAAACTATTTGATAAATGACTACAGTATATAGTACATAATGACAGGCCACATGGTGATTGTTTTCGTTAGTTTTAGGTTATACCTACCTACGAAGTGATGGTAAAGTTACAATTAATTGTATAAAGGTGTCCGCAACTATACCTTCTGAGACACACAATCTCCTACTTATTTAAAAACTTGGGTTTGTTACGTTTTAAAGCCTCGTTTTATGGCACGATAGAACCCTATATACCGATTATTTGTAATAGTCTGTGAAGCGCAATTAGTTGGATTACCTCGTGATTGTGTAAGTTCCACAGATTATGTACTGGAATATTTAGACACTGAATGCTTCATATTTCTAAGTCATCTTCTTGGACACGATGACAACCAGTTCAACACAGTTAACGAGTTGGCCACGAATATTTGATTTGAGTTTTGGTCTAATCTCATTTAAAATTTATCCTAAGCCATACCCAATAGCCACAACTTCTTGAGTTTTATTTAACCCGTAATGAAGACCACTACTAATTCTTCAGTTAAAGCATCACTATTTCTAAAATATCAAGAATAAATTTAGTTTATTTAGATAATCATCAGCTTTCCAACCTTTTGTTTCCGGCATCATAGTAATTTGTACTTTTAGGTCTAGACATAGTATAGAATGACTGTATATCATTTAGAAGCCTTTTTCACCAAACGCATTCACTACCATATTCAATAATCCAGATTTGCTGAAATATTTTCTTAGTATCGGCTGTGAAAACTGTCTACAAAACCTATATATGATATTCAATTTTGGTGCACGGCTGTTCAATCGCTAACTGGTCATTAAATGAGTACCCAGACGACGTTTCTGCTCAGTGTGCAAATTTATATGATTCGATCAATTGAAAGTAGAACGTCTGTTCTAATTGGTGATGAACATATTTATGATCTTCTGACGTAGTGGAGAATTATAAAGGCGGCCCACTTGTTCAAAGTTCCGTTTGGCAAATACTTTTATTTGGGTTGATACCGGCTGTTGATATGTTGAGGCTAAATTGTGAGCCACCATAAAACAAAACTCAGTATGGATTGAACTTTTGAAATGATGATGCCTATTTGGTTGACTCCTCCCCCAATCTCAATCCTCTCAACCCTTTGCAAAAGTTATAAACAATGGCTCTCATTTAAATGTGGATTTTAATTTTTGAGCCCCACCTGTTAATAAGAAAACCATTTAGTCCCTATCGTAATGCAAACCCAGTATGTCGTACTTCAACTGCTGACACTTTAACCACTTCGCAGTTTGGTCGGTATTTCACGCCATCTGTACAACTTTTATTGGAACCATTTTTGACAGTTTGCTTATGAGGTGCTGAAATAAAGAGCTTATCCAATTGCTGCAATTTTTTAAACCAACACTCGAGCTGCAAAGGAGAGGTATTGCAGAAATTATCGTATCTAAGCGATTGACTCTAATACTGTTTCATAGAAACTTGTATTGGAGACAGTAAACGTTTTGAATCGACTGGACTGTCTGAATTTATTTAAACTTCACTGGGTATCCACAGGCTGATAAATTGGACCATTTGGCCGCAGCTTCCAATTTTAATGAACCTGACTCGCGCTTGGAGTGACGTTATTATCTCTTTAGAAAAATATCGACTGTCACTTTCGTGATCTGCATCAGAAAAGATGGGACAACCTCATGTATTGTCGCCTTACCTAAATCTTCTTTGGAACAATAAGTCATAAAAGCTCCCAGAGTTTCTTGAATTATGATAGACGCACTTTATGAGGATCTTGCTGGATATTTTCAAGGTACAGTGTTCTGAGTGAAAATTCGAAACAACTTAAACTATGAATAGTGTGGGGGAGGAGGAGATGAATCTGTGCTCATGCTCTTCATACTCTCTACACTGCTTTGGATCACGATTCCTATTTGAGAGTCAATGGACGACCTTGATGATACAGGATATCATGCGGGCTTTATTCGAAGAACCATGGGGAGAGTATGAAGAGCAATATGTGCTCATGCTCTTCATACTCTCCCCATGGACTGCACTACTTTTTATTACGACTCCTTTTTGAGGATCAATAGACGACCTTGATGATACCGGATATCATGCGGGCTTTATTCGAAGAACAAACCGATTTCGGGACTGAAAGTGTACGCCTGGAAGATTTAATTTTATCATAATAAGTTAAGCATACTACAGACTTCCAATTTATACTAACGGAACTTGGTTAGAAAGAGAACACAAAATAGTGACACTGTGAGTTCAGTGGTGGCGTGGCAAAAGCACAAAAAATGCAAATATTCGAAGAGTAAATCATCAAAAGAAATTCGTCACCAATTTAGTAGGCAAAGAAAGTCACTGAAGTTAGCCCAAATTTACATCCCAAGTGTAGCCAATTCTGATCGAGTTATATAGAGCTATTGCGATTTGTACCGAAACTCGTTGTAGGAACAATAAAAGTATTTTTAATACGTTTTTTGAATAGATAAACTTGTACAGTGTCACTGAGCCTAGAACCAGTATTGTCAAACATTACACCGACAAAGTAGGTGGATTTGATCTACCCCACCAGACCGAGTATAACTGCCAACACTATATATTTTCCCTTTCTTTGTCAATGAAACACTATACTAGCTAGAACAGATCCTATCCTCGAAAATTACGTTGGCTTGGAGCTCATTTTTTAGGTTTTACCTTCCATCGTCCCAATCCAAATCTAGGACGTTTTATCAAGAATTGTAATCAGATGATGCAAAATACCCTTAATACACCTGCGTATATCCAATTATGGTATAGTCCTTGGTATTTTATAAAAATGCCTAAAAAACACAATTTGTGGAAAGTGCTGCCTTTTTGTTTCAATTTGCTGAAAAGTGTAGCAGATAAACATCAAATGTTGTGTGAAGCGTATGGAGAAAAAAATTAAAGAAGGTGGAAACTTTTCCAGAATTCAATGCCACTATAGGGCGCACGGTTCATCCCTCATACACTTTCCGAATAAAAACACCCAATCGTGATTGTTGGTCACTCCAGGAATCGCACCCCAGGCCCTCGGAATAACAGCAAGCACGCTACTTCCTCTGTCAGGAGAGTGACAGCATATGTGGAGCATGCTTCATAAACAAAAACATAGGAGTTCCTGGCGGCTTAAACACCAGTAAAATTTGAAGAAAATTTGGGAGTGACTCAATTATAGATTGCAAATCGTCGCAGTTGGTGCAAAAAGACGGAAATTGTTTCGAACGCCGTTCATGTGCAAATAACTGCCCCAAAATCAAATCGTGACGGGGAATGCAGAAAATAATAGGATGTGTGCCTAGTTATGCATCAAAAAGCTAATGCTATGCATCATGTGGAATCAGTTCGGAGCGATCTAACTATGAGCTATACTTGAGCCTAACGATTACATCACTGATTAAGGTTGTCAACAACAATTGATGCAATTATGCCGTAGCTCACATACCCAAATGACATGTTTCTTCAGCATGACCACTCTGCAGAAGTCGTCAAGGAATCGTTAAAGGCACTTTATGGGATGCCCTTCTCCCTCTGTCGTATTCACCAGACATTGTTCTTTTCGTCCATCAATTGTTCCAGTCGATGATCATGGTCTGACCGAGAGCTGGAGAGCAGCACTTGATGTCGATTCTTGGATCACGACGAATTATTTTTTCGACGCGAAATCTATATGCTACTACGTTATTCCACCCTTAGGGAATCCAATACCGGTTTTCGGTAAACCGGTAAACCGGATTTACCGTCAATTTTTAACTACCGAAAAACCGGTAAATTTTCAAAATTTTACCGAAAATACCGAAAATTAAAAAATTCATATAATTAGTACAATATCTTTTAATACTTTTATTGTATAAAATAAAATATATTCACTTATTCAATTTAATAAGAAATGTTCCTATTATATTCATTCTTTTTATTTAAGGATCTATATGATATTGATTTAATTTTATACCGATATTTTTAAACGTGCTGATATAAATCTGCCTAATCTCATTCATTTCATTACGCAGATGTGACTAGACAGGTTAATTCATGGTTAGTTCATGGTTAATTCGAGTGTGTCAACACTTACTTCAATCGTCTTATGAAATTTAATTTCTTTAATGCTTGAAATTAACGGAACGGGTTATTTTAGCCCTAATTAAAATCAAAAGTATTCTACACAAACTGTAGGAAATTTAGGTGGTTAATTCAGTAGAAGTAAAAAACTGCAAGACAATTGGTGAAAAGAGTCGCCACCTGCTCAAGAATTGAACATTTCTCGCTGTTTTGCGATGCGCATTTTGTGTGTCGGTTGTCCGTTCGTAAATTGGTCTGTGGAACGCAGAAATAATTGGCAGAAAATGAACTGTTCTACTAAAAAATCTTAAGAAAAAATTAGCAAATACCCGCTCGTACATTAATACGCGGCGTTACCAGGCCATGATTAACGAGTTTTTGCTATACCGAAAGTTCTTAAAATAGACAAGCAGGATATTTGGAAACAACAAATAAGCAGTCGTAACGGAGATGTCAAAATGACATGAAGCATCTACGATTTGACTCTGAACGACTTTTTTGGTAGGAAGCCGTTGAGGATAATAAGTATTATGCTTATGATCTAGAGATTATCCAAGATTTAGTAGATCAAATTATATTAACCATTTACGTGATAAAATGCCAAACAGTCGAAAATATTCTGAAAAATAGGGGTTGGCAGAATGTAAAGCTAATAGTTATTTGAATGAAATGATGTTTCATTCTTAATGACAATGTATCTCTTTCTAATAAAACAAACCGCTTTACAAAACATTCGTTCGTCTTTGTATCTTTGTATCGTCTTGATATTAGAGCCAAATTAATTTATGGGCCACCCTTTATGCTATGAGGTTATCTAATACCAAGAAATGAGTTATCTGTTAAGGTTTTCTTCTCTCTTACAATACAAATAGTATGTACAGCCATATCAGTTCGAAATATTATAAGCTCAATTTTTACTTTGAGTTTCATGAAATTAAGCTCCCTTTCCAAATTCCGGTTATATAATAAGATGATATAGCCAGTTGTTTTCATATTGTAAGTTGTAAGCGCTTTTGTTAGAAATAAAAGCTTTCTGCCAATATATATTGAGAGAAACCATTTTGGTGTTTTAAAACGAACTATCAACGAACTACCAACAAAACAATATTTATAAATTAAATTTATAAAATAGATTGTTTTTATTTATTATATTATTGTTATTATTGTAATAAATTATAACTTAAAAATATCTTTTTTCTCATAAAACAAAAATAATAAGTAAATAATTAAATTACATTAGATTTTGCAATGATGTTTTTGTAGATTAAACAATTACCGAAATTTACCGGGAAACCGGTAAATTACGAAAAAAAAATACCGAAACCGGTAAATGAAATTTTCGGTAAATTTGGATTCCCTATCCACCCTACCACCAAACTACCCGTACACATTTAAGCTTTTATCCAAATACAAAATATTTTTGATTTAGAATGCAAACAAAAATGTTATATGTTGTTGTTATTGTGTTTATGTATTTTGTTTTTGTTATGACTAATTTATATGTTTATGTTTTGTAGGTTAAAAGTCGAACATTATTGAATATAAAATTTTATTTTTATACATGTTTGTTATGTTTCGAGCCACTTTCGGAATAAAATATAAAATAAAATTAATCGAATTTATTCGTTCGGACTCAGTTAAGCCCAAAATACTCGTATATACGCTGCAGTACATATATAGAGTAGCAACACTATGTATGTAGCAGCTATACGAGTACGAACAGTCTATATAAATCCAAAATACATAAAATTCAATCCATAAATATACGTTAACGTAAACATACTCGTACGTCTATAAACATTGTGTAATAAATTCAGTAATTTAGTCTATTGGGAGGTTTAATTTTAGGTTTGGTCCATTTGAATTATTATTACTGTTGATGTGTTGGTTTAGGCCAGCAAAAGCTTTATCTCACATGCAAAATGTACTTATATAAATTTAGGAATCAGACTTTTTCAAAACTATATATTGTGTATCGCCTCTGTATCGTCCACGAAACGATTGTTCTTTCCCAACGCCTCCGATACTTTTTAAACTCATGTTGGCATACATGCCCCGTAAAAGTGAAACACTTCAAGACACTTATTCCGACAATCCAATCAACGTTTTGCATATTCAGATGATATGGCAACGGAGTGAAATCGATAATTGATCCTCGACAACCGTATTCAGCTCTCGTTGGCCTCAAAATCAACGAATCCAAAACCAAATATCTGATCTCTGAGTTTCTAGACCAAGACACTATTGATTTCAGTAATGGTGACCGCACGTTTGAAGGAGTAGTTTGATTCAAGTATCTTGGATCTCTCAGTACTCACGATAATAGTGTGGGAGAGAATATCAAAGTTCGCCTGGTCGCTTGCAATCGGGTCTTATATGTCCACTTCTGAAATCAAAATATTTTACAAATGCGGATAAGATTATACATTGTTTTGATCAGACCTGTTGTCATGAATGGATTTGAGATTTACTTGCAGAATAAGTACGAGAGATGGATTCAAACATGTCACAGATGTTCAAAGAACTTCGAGGGTCGGAAAATTATAGTAGAAGTGTTTCAATAGGGCAGATCTAGGCTTTCCATCCTTTGGGTTGAACACTTCCCTAACTTTTCTTCTAGATATTGGAATGTACCCCAGATCCAAACTTGCTCTGAAGATATGTTTAAGGTAGACAAGGATAATTTCCAGTCCTTCCTATAGAAGATCCAAGGATATCCCACCTGGTCTTGATGATTTAGATTTTGACAAAGAACATATGTCTTTTCGCATCACCTTCGCCACGAAGCTCCAATCTCTGAAACTTGGTAGTTGGTGTGGTAGTTGATTTCCATTAGCTTCATTAGAATTCTCACGTTCCGGAACATTAGTTTTCATAAGTTCATCTAAGGCGTTCTGACTTGTACTCGTGTGAGTTCCATCAGGTTTCTCTAGAGTTCCGATAGTGACCTTCATATTCCTACAGACAACTTTCTTGAGTTTAGCGGTTACCGTAGGGCTATCCATTTCCTCACAGAAAGATCTCCATTTTGACGTTTTGTCTCTTCGGATACATTTCTTTTACTATCTTTGTTAAGATTTGTACAAGTCCCAATCTACCGTTGAACCGGTTTTTGTTTAGAAGTTTTCTTGTCTGTTTCCTCAGTCTGAAGATAGAAGTGACTGGTTGAGATGGAGTCTGTAGAGTTCCCAATCAGTGTTTCTTGGGTTCCTAAATTCTCTAATTTCAGGGTTGTCGCTGGTTAGAGAGAAGGAGATGTAGCGATGGTCAGAGAGAGTTACATCATCTAAGACCATCCACGATGAGAATTTACCACTAAGAATCCGTGAGGCAAGAGTAATGTCAATTACTTCTTGCATTGAGGATGTCAAAAAAGTATATTGCCCACATTTGAGATGACTATGCGGATTGGTGTTCCAAGAGGAAAATTAATATCGGTGCTGTCCCAGGATACGTGATGCTCAGTTTGCATAGCATCTGGCAATGATTGTAGGAGGATGAAGTTCCGAATCATATGAGAAATAGTCGGAGATCACTAGATCCTCACGTCGTATACCCTGTTCTTTCCTTGATTCTCCTCAGACCCTTTTGCGTCACATTTATTGTGACCCTACTTAGAGCAAATAAGGGTTTAAAACCAGCCTTGGATCAGAAGGCTCATCTAGACCATGATGAAGAAGTGTGCATTTCGGCTCCCTCTTTTTGGCAAAGATGGTCGATTTGTAAGTCCTGTGTTTTGATTTTCTAGCCCTTTCAGAATTTCAAAAGGTTTTTGGATCGAGTCCGGGACACTACATGTTACCCCTTACAGGTCTGGGTAGATCGCAGAACAGGATTCACTCCAGCTCAGTTAAGAGTTCTATCGTTTGCTCAATGCATGATGTTGTGCAACCACAGCCCTCAAAAGCCAAAGGATCTCCAGAAGACAAGGTGTCTTCATCACTTTTCGAGCAATCCCTCATCAAGATGCTCATGAAATCTCTTTGACAAGCATACGGCGCGCGTGAAGTACAACTTTGTCAAAACTCAGTTTCGGAATTTCTTCCGATTTTGAACCCTTCTCCCAGTTGCCCTGTGACTTGAAGCCAGAAGATACCCTCTGTCTTTTAGTCTGGTTCTCGCTAGAGAGGGCGTGGTCGTATCCGACCTGTTTCTTCTTCCAAGAAGTGGCTGCCGAAACACTTCCAAGTTATTAGGCTTTGGTTGCACTGTTCGGTTCCTCTAAATTAAGATTGATGTAATCCATATAGTTGCTCCCACGAGTGGTGGAGAAAAATGTGTCCGTCTGCGCAGAGATCCGAATACACCGTTAAGACTGGATTAGTTTTAAGACTGGGCCCCCGGCCAGGTTGGTTATCGGTATACAGTACGGTTAATACCTTAACCCGGCACAGTTGTTACGCGCCGTGTTTTTGCCTGCTCTCCACTTAAAATGGAAAGCCAGTTGCTCGGTGGTCACCGCAAGTAACACAACCTATTTTGGCAGCTCCAAGATATGAATTTGACAACTAGTTCCATCTTGGTTCCCCCAAACTGCTTCACTACTAACCACCCCATAATATTACTGTGAGCCAAAAGTCTCAACTATGGCCAATTGTGGAAAACTGAGCCATAGACTTGTACTCTATGATGGATTCTTATTGCCTATGATTGTGTCCTATTCGAAACGCTTTTCAAATTTTCCGACCCTCCAAGTTCTTTGGAGATAAGCCACTTTGAAATTATTCTTATAATATACTCAGCTTATTAAGCTCATTAACTATTGAATATAGAAATTTAGGAAAAAGTAAAAAAAATCCAATATTAAAATAAAATTGTGATGGCATAGATTAGTGTTGTCCGATTAAAATTTCTTTTCTTTCTGGGATTAAAAAATGGGATAACTTGCCGAATTTTTTTCGGTAGGCAAAAAGGTTGTGGTTTGTTGATTATGTCTCCACGTCGTATGGATCGATCTGGCATATTCTAGTTAATTGATAACCACAATATTAAGAGCTGGGTCGTGAACGAAACCGATGGACTCAGATTGTTAACATGGTACGCAATTACAATGGCTTGTAAAAAACCGTTAGAACAAACGGCAGATAACAATTCTGTCACTGTATTTACTACAGTATCTAACTACTGGTCCACAACTTTGGGACCATTTTTGATATGCACATATTCCATTTTCGACTTATCAAGTTGTTCCATCTATGGAAGAGTCTGTCGTAAACCTCCAGCAAAAACCAACATTATACCTCCCATTTATTTATTTTATTTGATATCTATAAGAGGTGTATTGGTATAGCCCAAATTTGTGCTCGATGACTCATCGATTGCGCAGTTCTACCACCGCTATCAACCTTCACTGCAATACAACATGTATCGATTATCAGTGCCATACTACCCCTAATATAGTGGCAGATCAGAGTTAATTATTTGATGCTTCCTGAATCCATGGATCGGTCTCCGCATGGTTCATATAGTATATGTTTGATCATGAGTGGATTGCTATCCTTGTCAGGAGACTCAGGATCGATTTATGTCTAATCGTTTAATAGTAACAGTCCTCTCGTCATAATTAAGTATCGAAAGACATCAATCTAGCTCTGAGACTCGTTTAAACTGTCCGTCTCTGCAGTTCAGGATGATGTCCCTTGGTTCATTGTTCTAGTCTATTAGCAGAACAGCTACCTAGATTGTGGTAGGAGTAATAAACATTCTTCTTGACAATAGAGTACTTCAATGAGGGATGTGAACTAAATCAGACATAACAAGAATGGTTCCGAAAGTACTCTAATTCTGTAAGTATAACTTTTGTTCCAACACAACAAAGGCCAAATGGCTCATAAGATTTCAATGACTACATATTTCTACAATTTGGCCAATATTAACTTC
This sequence comes from Tipula lateralis, assembly GCA_963932295.1. Lineage (NCBI taxonomy): Eukaryota > Metazoa > Arthropoda > Insecta > Diptera > Tipulidae > Tipula > Tipula lateralis. The sequence goes on along the minus strand of OZ010737.1, from coordinate 131,166,292 downwards.
TTTCTAACCCATATATCAGAGTTCAGGTTGAGACAAAAATGTAGAGCTACACGCATTGTGAGATAATATTCTGTAAGCAGAACTAAGTTTTAGAATCTTCGAATCGTTCTATTCTTTGAAATATTGTCTCAGTTTGCCCCTTGGATAGCAGATTGTGCTCGGTATGATAATTTTTTGCTCGCTGTTCAATTAATTTATAGACCCGTCGAAAAGCACGGAAGTACTGACGATTTTTTCTTCAAGCAAGAAAAATATTCGATACACATCGCGAAAGAAATTACCAAATGATTTGAAGAAAATAATATCGAACTGCTTCTTTCGACGACTCAATCAGACAGACTTTAAGCATTAAAGCCTTTACAGACAGAATTTGAGAGAGAAAAGTTTTTTATTTGATACTATGTAATCTGTTTCGGGCTCAAGGCTCTCCCAGATTTTTCGCGGTTCGCTTATTTACATCCTACTTTACGCCTTAATGATCAAATCGAGGACGTACGGCTATAGGTCCGATTTGCATAGCTCCATGCCAGCCTATAGTACTGACATGGAAAATGGGTCCGCCCATGAGTTCTGCACTCCAATAGGGTACCACTGATCGTAATCAGATGGTGAAAATCCCTTTTGTATCCTGCCCCTATCGGGATTTGAATCCGGTACCTCCTGCTCCAACTGCTACAGCTTAAACCACTGAGGCACCTGGGAGAGAAACGTTTCTTCAAAGGGTCATTTAAAAACTCGAATTAGGATCGAATGAGATAAAACAGAGTATTAAAACTTGACCGTCTCCAATGACCATAAAACGCGAAATATATTTATGGTAATAGCCGTACCGGCATTTTAACTTGTAAGGTTTGATTATCAAATTTTACACATGTCTGGCAGTAAAATGGAATCAGTCAATCGTGTGCCAAAAGGTGTGCAAGGAGAAATAATCCTAAAATATCATAATTAATTTTCTAATTTAAATTCCAAATTTAAGAAAAGCTTCGAGAGAACCTGTGCGTAGTGTATTCTGACAGACAAAAGAGCTTGACAGAATGTTGAATAGTTCATCGGAAAAGTCAGAATGCATGAATGTTCAGTCCGAAAGACGCCTTTTCTGATGAAAACGTTACAGAAGACAAAGAAGTGTAGAAAAAACAGAAAGTGAGGGTCACATCAAAAAGAAAACACAAAAAACTGCTGTCATATTTGCTGAAATTACGGATCCCAAAACTCTTGATTTACCAAAGTTTCAAGTGATCCTTGTTGTTGAAAATCCATGTTGTTCTAATCTGAAGGTTCATAAAAACTGCATTTGTTTTCAACTTATAAAATTTTATTCGAATAGTATAAATTCCGAAATATCCTGGGAATCATACGACATCTTATCAAATCAGAACACTGTCCACCAACTGCATCACATTTTGACATCGTTAGAACACGTTTAATTTTACAGCGACTCTACAATTGGCCTAATTTGTGGTACAAAGAACTTGACCAAAATTCTATATAGATTTCTTTGATTTGTACCGGAAGTCTAAGAATGGTTGTTGATCTATATCTCTATATATCATATAATGGACCACCATTCTCGGTTTGTATTATTGGAGTTGATGCACGACGCCACTGGTAATAATGGATGCAAGTTTTTTGAACCAAATGCTTCGCCAAACTTATATTAAAACCTGGCATAAAATATAAGTTTACTTCAAAATAGCATCTTCGACCTAACGCATGTAGAATAGTTAACCGTGCAATTATTGCTAGCATCAAGGATTATATGTCTGGGACACAAAATGATTGGGATAAATATTTGTGATTTCCATATCAGGGGTGACTCGGAATACAACTCATGAAATAGCTAAAAAATCTCTAAGTTACATTATATTTTGGCAACACTACATCGGCCATCGTGCAGACTATAAATTAATTCAAAAACTCTTAGTTATATTAGTCTAGACCTAGCAAATTTTGGTCTCAACTGACGAACTCATTTGGATCAGCCCAACGAATGTTTTTACACACAACGGTGTGTTGGGCAACGGTGAGAATCGAACTCGAGACCGCGACGTAATGAGAAACTCTCTTAACCATTAAGCTACAACTGGCGGCATAACAACACAGTCAAATACAAAAAACTATCCCACTACGTATGAAAAAGATTATCGAAGATAATTCAAGACGATATAATTTAAGAAGTTCCAACAGAAAATTAAATCTAGTTTAAACTATCTTCATCCGCAATTTTGCGCAAAGTTATGCACTTAAAAAAATCTCTGCCAAAATCTTATCTAAATTTAAAAAAAACACTTTCGACAAACCTTTTGGCAACCTTGTATGCGACCTATTCGTTGAAAACCGAAAAACTATGGCTATAACTAACGCAAAAGACGTTCGAACCTGATTCTTAGTTTTAAAGTAGATTTCATCTCACATAAAATAAATGTGTGACCTTCTACAACTTTGTTTTGCCCGGTTTTTTGAGACTATCATCAGGGGTGAGTCGTCCCTATAAATCTTGAGACATAGAAAACACTAGTTTGTTTTTAATGTTCGGTTTTTTTTTAAATGAGAAGCTTGACCCATTGTAGATTTTGGTAAGTTATTCCAAGCCTTGGCACCTAATAAGTCCTTCTTTTATTTCATCCTCATCGTCTATCAGGACTCAATTAGATAAATTTTGCTGGTCCATTAACCATTTTAGGCTAGAGTGGTCTGTTATAATGGTGAATGGGTATCTTTCAATATATGGCCGAAATTTCTTAACGCTCATCACCGCAGCCAAACATTCCAATTCTGTAATAGTGTTGTTCCTTTGTGTCTTGTTCAGTTTTTATGAAACACCCGGTCATGTAACTGGTGAGGAATGACCTTGTGCATAAGTCGACAGATCGTTTGGGCAACATTGCACAACCCAAACGGCATGACAACGAACTGGTAGAGTGGACGCCCCGTGACGGTATAAGCTGTCTTATCCTTTGACTCTGAATCTAAATATATTTGCCAGAAGGCGTCTTTTAAGTCAATGGAACTAATAAATCGTGTCTGGTCCAATCGACTTAAAAGTCCGTCGATTAAAGGCAAAGGATAAGCATCTGTCAAAGTCACCGACAAAGTGATCTACTATCTTCGATAATATTCTGCGCTGACTTTATTTTCGACACTTTGTATTTCACTAACCATGGTTGGAGCCAAACCAAACGATTCCCAAAAATCTATACCTATAGGTATAGTGGTTGTGTGAGTCCTGGAGCTAAATCAATTTTGATTTGTCTAGTCTTGCCTCCGTATGTCATTTTGGCTATGAAATGACCTAAAACGCGTTGTTTCTGTCCTTACTGGCGGTTTGAAGGGTTGATTGGAAACCATTAACCTTTATATTGTATAACTTGTTAAATTCTTCAGCGTTGCTTCCTCGCTTCACTATCGAGTACTCCATGATAAGGTATACCATTTATTAATACGTCAGCATACGGTCTAGCATCTTCTGTGGTTGACAGGACTAAACTACAAATCATGTTCTTAATAATTCTGTTCCATTTAAAATATTTAATCGAGCAACTTAACCGTGAATTTTTGCTTGTCGGAGTTGGTTGTGTGATGGTTTAATATAATTCTCTTTTCTTGTGTTGGTTTCTCTCTTCGATATCATTCTGTACAGCTCTGGGTCGGGATTGGTAGCTACCTCCTCTACTGAATGACTGGGTGATCTGTTCGACGTTGTCTGTTAGTTCAGCATCCCAGTGATAATGAATCCCCTCTTGGCGTTTCCCTTCTGGTAACTGTTACAGCATATGGATTGTGTCTTTAAGATATTCGCTTTTCCACAGCCATTTCTGTTTGAAACGGTGTTTTATCTGGACAACATAGTCTTTACAAAAATGTCCGGTAGCGAAGTTATTCGTTACTGCACATACAGAATCAGGATGTGAAAGACGCTCAGGAAAATTATATCCGTATAGGGCTCGTTACACTCATTATTCTGGACCACATCTACTTCGTTGACTTGGCGGGATTTAGGTTGATGATAAACTTCCGTGTACCATCCGATTCTACTCCATATATCTTCCACTGTGACACACTGATTAACCATCTCAGCGATACTCGAAAACTGCTGCCCAGCAAACTTTGCTTGTAAGCCTCCACGCATGTTTCTCGATAAAAGATCGATGAGCTCGTCATCAGTTAAAGGACACATCAAAGATAGGGTTATGCTATGAATTGCGTAGTAAAAGTCCGCAGGAATGGTTCGTTCTGATGTTGTCTTCTTCTCTTATCAGTTCAGTATTTATCAGGAGAAAACCCACACCCAACCCGAGTTCTAGTTGGTCTCTGAATATAAAACGATCTGGCATCTTCTGATTGTAAATAACAGAATAAGCCGGATCAATCGAAACAGATGCAGCCAAATTGCTAACACGGTACTAGCAATGGTCTGGGAAATCCGTTTATCATATTTGTACCACTTCCGTGACTTTCAACTAAAATCCTTACCAATCATACTGCAAAGTGCTAACCAAACAACCATTTAATAATCAGTTGTGTAACCAAACAGTGCAGACACAGATTCAGTCTACATAATCGTATAACACATATGACCTGTGAATATAAAACATTTTTATTGAGGGAGGTTGGGGTTTATTTATCTTTAATTTATTTATTGCCATTGCAAATGGACCACCATCACCACCACCACTGACAGCATAAACAGAATCGACGATAATCTGAAAACTAAATAGCAAAAGAATATCATCGTTTGGCATTTTACCAAAAAAAAACATTTTTTTGTATAGTTTAGTGGTGGCAACATGAACTGAATTCCTAAATACTCTTGGTATACAGTGAATCTCGTCTATATATAAACTTCCACAGTGCTTTGGAATTGTCGTTTGAATAATAATTCGCTTTTGTTTATTTACAGGATCCGCATTGATGAGCATAGTTGGGGTGTATAAAGAAATTCAAGATCAGCATATGAATATCGTAAGTAAATTTGCACATTTTTGACATTATTGTCCAATAATAAATATTTATATACGCGAATTGTCCGATTGGTGGAAGGTCAGTAACACAAGTGGAATGCAAAGTACGAGATATGATGTCAACAGTTGGGTTGAAGGACGAGTCGTGTTACAATTTCGAAAACCGATTTGACAAGCGTAACCGATATAGACAATAAAATTTGTACAAGAGTATGGACCAAGGCCGTTTTTGAAATCTTTACCTCAATGCATCCAGCATTCGAGATTACGATGAATCGTCCATATAAAGAGTTTTCCAATAAGGACTCGACAACTTCCTCAAAAATTGTATTATTGGCTTAAAATCTCAATCAAAACATTTATATATGGAATTCGCTAGTCACAGAGCTGTGTCAAAGTTGGCTTTCGAGAACTTTTGCAATTAATTCCAGTGTTTGACAGAGAGATACGCTGTCTCCGATACTTCGTAAACTCCTTCGTAAAAATGCAACACCACTGCAATCCACTGGATCAGTTTTCAGCTTCGTTTGGTCTCAAAATCAACGAGTCCATATCCAATCTCTGGTTTGCGAGACCAAGACACTATTGATTTCAGTTGGGGTGACCACACGTTTGAAGGAGTCATGAGATTCAAGTCTCTTGGATCTCTGATTACTCACGATAACAGTGTGGGAGAGGATATCAAGGTTTGCCTTGCCGCTGGTAATCGGGCTTTATATTCTGGACGTCCACTTCTAAACTCAAAATATCTTGCAAATGCGGATAAGCTGAAACTGTACAGAGTGTTGATCAGACCCGTTGTCATGTGAGAGTTGAACCTCGACGGATGAGTGATGGCTTCTAATATTCGAGAGAAGAATTATGCGTGTGATATATGGCCCAAAACGCGACGTTTGATGGCACATACCGAGTTCTGTTCAATTACGAGATTTAATGCGAATTCCTGGTACCGTTCATGAAATTACAAGACAGCGAAATCGTTGGCTCGATCACGTTCTGAACCGAATGATCCAGCTTTCTTTAAATGGAAATCCGTCGTTTGGTAGGCGACGAGGTCGATGTCAGCCCCACGGTGTAGAAAGCGATCCATATCTTCTTCCATGTTTTTACAACAGTATGAAGAGCACCCTCATGATCGAAACCGATGAAGTCAGATTGATGACATGGTATGGGCCAAAACGAATTCAGGAAAATGGAAAATTGGAATTCAGTATCATGCATGTCGACATCGTTCCACCATGGGCACTTTTGCAGATTTCGATTCCTTGAACCCAATTTTCGAAAAGTCAGCTACGCATTTCAGCAGAAATGACCACTCGTTTAATATTGGCTCTGAGCCTTATTGGCATACACCAATAATTTAACGTAGCCTCATTAAATCACACGATCTAGGCAGCCATTCGACAGCACCATTTATGGATATAACGCGATCATCGAATTTAGATTTTAATAAAATGATTGTTAGACTCCACCTGGTTGAAACCACATATCATTAATGTCTAGCTCATGCAATTGACCAAAGAAATAACAAATAACGCTGCAACATGTCTGCCATAGTGATCGTCTGATGTTTTTCAGATGACCAATAATGCATATTCTATTTGCTGACGAAGCCGTTTAGCTTAGCCAAAAACGAACTGCATCATTAGATATGATTTTGCGGTTAAATTGATCATCTTCTTCCAACATTTTCAGCGCCCAATCCGAGTACGTACGTCGCTCCATATAATCTAGTGGCTTCAGTTGTTGTACCAAGATCCTTCGCAAAATTCTCCAAAGTGTGATCTGAGCGATGCCCAGTACTTGAGAACACCGTGGAATTGACTGTATTGGTTTGTTTCTCAGCACTTTGACTAACCCGTTGTCTCACTGAAATTGCAGTCACCGACTCGAAATATGTGTAGTAAATGTTTGTGTTTAGAATAAAGTTCGTTCGTGTACTTGATCACGATATAAATGTTATCTTTATTGAATGTTTTGACACTGACAGTTTTGAGGGTGAGTCGCCAGTGAAAGTACAAAGTTGTCAAGCCCGAAATGGAGATTTCGTTAGAAAATTGTCATGATTTCTGATATGCGTTGATAGATGTAGGTATTCGTAATCGAATAATTTGCTGTCTGGACATACTTCCTGTTTATATAAAAGCTATCCATTGATGTGGATTCGTGATCGTATACTTCCTGCTTATATTCCAGTATATGAATTTTGTCTGCCAACGGACCCACAAGATCACTCGACTTATCATCAACAATGTAGTACTACCACTTGGTTTCTTAAACTATTTCCTCTATCGCGTATTACGTTCGTAATGTAAACAAGTTATTGTTGCCCGATCTTGTCAGACACAGCAGAGTGTATCCAGAGGTGTTTACTGTCCATAGAAGATTTTCATCTCAATGGTGGTACATTAAGTAATGTAATGCTTTGATTCTGAACAAACTCTGCTTTGACAGTTGAAACCCACTCGTCTGAGACATCGATACTGTGGCATTGTTTTCTTTCAAAAAATCACAAAACAATCCAGAATTTGTGTTAGCAACTTTGTTGAACCAGATTGGTTTTATATAATTGGGTTTTTCTAGTATATAAACGTACCTTATCGAGGTCTAAACCAACATACCACAACATATCCAACATGCAAGCATATATACTCGTATTAGTCTAAAAGTGTAAGATAAACTTTTATGTTAATGTTTGTGGCATTAAGAAGAAAACAGTTAGCAAAATCTAAACAAAAAACATAAAATGCTGCCAACCACAACATTTACAACCAAACAACAACAAAAATACATAAACTTAAATATTTTCTTAGGTAATGGGGTGTCCCGTTAAGATTTCCTATTTTGATCACTACCTTGTACTTCTTGGAACTGTCAACTTCACCGTTTGGAAAGCCGTGATCTATAGGCTAGATTTCATGTTACTTCATTCAACACCCCCTCGCTTCATGTGAGGGTTTTCTTCAGGTGGTACTCGTTTGTAAGAACTATATACTTATCTGGATAATACTAGACAGGCGACATCAGATATAAGTCTGCACGGGAGGAGTGCTGTCTGATAGACAAACTTCCGGACAGCTTTAGAGACTACTAACAGCAACGTTCAAACTGTTAAGGAAGAAAAACTTTACTTTACTCCTGTCTTAGTCTTGAGCGAAACGGAATATTTGAATAATTCGAGTAGAGGACGGATCAGGATGTGTCTATCCCGACCCTTAAGACACCCACCATAACCAAACAGTCACTTTTCGAATAAGGTAAATAGACTAGAAATGAATTTGAGATAGTTTATAGGTTAGGCTGCAATAGCTGCACACGTTTACAAAAACATAGACCGACCAATTATTTTCATCGGACTCAAAGAGGTAAATTGATCACGTGTGATAGTTCAGCAGAACTCGTTAAATTTTAGACCCAGTCTTCTGGCATGTTCCTCAAGAGCACAGTATCCTGTAACTTATACGTATTTCTACAGTCATTCTCAAATGACGTCTATGAAGTGAAACCGAGCGCCTTAATTTTAATTTTGGCTAAACTTGTCCCTTATACTGCACATTACAGTGTTTGTCACTTTTTATAAGCGCCAATCCTTAGTCTTGTAATCGGCCACCATACTTTTGATCTTTCCGGTAGCGTTGCAAGAGTTAGTTCGTCTACTATGCAATTCCCAAAACTTCTGATTTACCGTAATTGAGTTTATTCAAATGACCATTTTGTATTAGAGAGGCACATGGGTTTCACCACTTAGGGAACCAAAAAATAAATCAAGATTCGCCAGTTCTTAACATACACGGAAAAAAAATTTAGGCTGAGAATCACCAAAAAACAGTGTAATAATCATTAAAAACTGCTCCAGTCGATCCAATGGTGATTAAAATTAAACTGCTTTAGTGATTTTTTTTCTGTAGTGAATATTACAAACCTGGCAAATGATATTTACTAAATATTCATATTGAATATTTGTGACGTCATAAAATAAATTAATCACTACGAGCAATAAATCTTTAATGAATTTCATTGAAAAACAAGTAAAAATCAGTATTTATTTTGATGAAAATCTTTTTTATTATGGCCGATTAAAACAAATGAATAACATGTAATATATATATATATATATATATATATATATATATATATATATATATATATATATATATATATATATATATATATATATATATATAAATATATATATATATATATATATATATATATATATATATATATATATATATATATATATATATATAAATATATATATATATATATATATATATATATATATATATATATATATATATATATATATATATAGGGTTTTAGTATGGGCTCTTAACAGTCGATTATGTATTTTCATGCTTTACGAATCGATTTTGAGATGTGCGTGTTAGCATTTCTTCACTTTACAATAAGTTTGTGATGTTAAATTTTATATAGAAAATTATGACATCAAACAGTATTATTGTTTGGTTTGATCTCTTTCAATACGGTGCACTGAAGAGTTCTTCCACCCAAGTACTAACGATTATCTTTCATTTCATTCCTTTAGAAATGTTTCAGCAACAGAATCCAGGTGTTCTAAGCTTTTTCACAGTAAACATCTTTTTCTTCCTCCCTGGCCACGGTTATAGTTGATATCTAGGAAAAACACAAAAGGCACCTTTCAAGTATTTCATGCAGTGTGAGAATGACACAACTATCTGAAATTACAAGACACAATTGTGTAAATTTAAACAACGACGTGAGATGAGCAAAATGTCTGTCTCATTGGCAAATAGAAAGCATTCCTACTCTTTTATAGCATGATCACTGCAAAACCAGTAAAGACGGAGAGTAGGAGGAAACTATTACAAATTATTACCAATGTTTACTCGAACTATTTTCGATTTTAAAAAAAGCATGTCATTTATGACAGTTAAGTTCAAACGTATTTGATAAATACCAAAATTTTTTAATGTTTACAGAATTATTGTGAAAATCAATCCAAATTTTACTGATATGAATAAATTTTTTTGACGTACTAAACTTTTCAAAAATGTATACAATGAATTTCAGAAAACGTTCTTTATGAATATCAATGGTCAATAAAAATTCAATAAATTCATTAAATCAATATCACTCAAAAATAAGTTAAAATCAGTAAAAATTTAATGAACATCACAAAAATCTAGTTACCAAACTACAATAATGATGTTAATCAAAATATTTTTTTCCGTGTAGCTTCTCAATTATGTTCAAACGTCATATATCTGAAAATTTTTCCTCTGATGTACTGCCAACAATGTAATGGCCGTGTAGTTTGCCGTCTGCTTTACGTCAACGACTCTCTCATGTCAACTGCGTCGTTTAATAGATTTATTCGTTACACTAACTTCGGTTTAATTCTGGCTCGCCTCGAAGATAAATATCAAACTATAATTCATAATACTGTGATATTCTCTGAATATTCACGATGACGTCATGACGATACTGTATGGACCTTGCCAATTTGATTGGATAGGGAACTTCAAACTCCAAGTCGAATATTACATCGGCTGGCGTTTATCTCGTGGTATCGTGTTCTGTACTACGATACGTCATCAAGAATAGTTTAAGTCGATTGTTCCATAGTTTGTTTTGTCGGAATCTACCCTTTATATGGAAAGATTGCTTGATGAGCGTTCCTTGATTCGTGAGTCTCTTAAATGGTACTCCAAACCTGAGGGCAACGCACGGGGGATTGTAAGAAATTTCAGAACCTCCTTGATTGAAACAACAAGGAACATAGAAGGCATCGATATTGCAGACGGTTTGGCTATAACTGGTTTATGCTTATATATAGAGGTTCTGAACCATCTGCTTCTTTACCGCTTCAAATAGTTAAAAAACAATTAAAAACCTATCGAATCTAAAGCTGACGTGGTAAGCTACCCCTACATGTCGTAAATCGAAATACTTTGTCAGAGGATTTAACCCGAAGCTAACCAATACCGTTCTTTCATTAAAAAAAGCACAACTTGAGAAAATTAGTGTTTATACTTACTGGCCATGGCCAGTGTCTAGTGATGCCCTATGCGAAAAAAGTCTTAATGATGATGATGATACCTAACACTTCATCAGCATCCGACTTTCGATCACTTCAGATCCCTTGGGTTCAACTGCAGGAATACCCCTGTACATTTACTGTCTTGTTAGCTCTTGTTGAAATTGCTTCATTTTACTATGGTTAAAGTCCGCCTCTGTGCGCTTTGATGAAATCCTAGGGACCATACGTCCCAAACCCTTAAAATCGTTTCAGCCAAATTTAATAATAAATGATCATGATGTACTTGTTATCGTTGGTTGTCTCTGGAAAGATGATCAAAAGATGTATTGTTCTGTGTGTTCTCGTATTTTGGCCATTGTTCACCAAGATGACCTTTGAATTTCCACAATTGAGTTTTTCCAACATATTAATCGATCTGCTTCTCGAGAGCACTATAACTGCTCCATATCCGATTTCGTCATTGAACTTCCATCTCTTCTTCAAGATACCGTAATGCAAGTATAACTATACACTAGACTCAGTTGCATTTAATCTCCGTACTTAACGGTGCTACTTCCTTCCATGCTGTTCTACGATTTTTCTTCTTTCATTTAATAAGTGTGGAGTAAAAGTTCAATCTTTTCTATAACCAATCTGCAAGTCAATATACCATCGCTCGGTGCGGTGTTAGAGCTAATCGGCTTTGCTCTCACTGTTCCTCTTCCGGACACTTCATCTTACCTTACCGTCGATACGACGACATGGTAAATTTCTTTGGGCCTTGCCAATCTAATTCTGCTTAGTGAACTGTTTAACTGCCAGTGAATGGTTGGTTCGTCCAGGTAATCGCTTTCGTTTTAAAATCCCGACATGATCACCTTTTCAACCCTTAATCGCGGTCCGACTCAAATTCTTTCTTTCCAGTCTCTATATGTAACGCTAAAGCTACACTTCCGCAGGCTATTTTTTCAACTCTGGTATAACTGATTCCTCATTCCGAAGTATGTAGACCTTTTCTCCGAAGTATGTAGACCCTCTTGTTTTTAACTGAATCCTATTGAGATCTTGCTAATGACAATAGTCGTTGCATTTCGGCAACAGGTCCTTGTAATGCCAACATTTGCACATTCGTACATTTTTGTCCTATATGATGCAGATCCGTCGAAGGTGAGTTCTTTGATTTGTCTAATGATGCTGTTTTAGACTAGCCCATCTACTTTACTCTTTCGATTTCACCACACAACTCGTTTAGTGTTTTTGATTCGATAATTTCCCTTTTTTGCTACAGTTTTTCACCATTTCTTACGCAACAATTCTTCTTTCAGGCACTGCTATTGGTTACCCTATTGGTTTTCTAACAATTCCTACTAAGGTCACTGTTGTTTGGTCGAAATGATACGAAACACTGCATCTAATCTGATATCTGTGGAGATGGTCTTTTCTCGCTTAGCAATAATTCTATCCCAAATTTGGCTTCGTTGGGATTCTGCCTCCACAACCTTGCCTCTCAATAGGAACAGGATGATAAAAGTGAATTTTCATTCATGGTTGATGTTCTAATGGGACACCCGATCTTATATCTGGCTATATACTCGTTTATGGAGAGAGATGTACATTGTAACCAAACTAAATATCCATCTTGATCCAATTTCATTATTCTGACAATACCACACCTATCTAATATAAAATAAATTGGCTATTGCCTCGTGCACATAAAACGAAACGGAAATCTTAATCGAAAGAAAACACAAAAATTCTTCGTTATCTCTTAAAGAAAAAATTTATGTATTTTGTTTTTTTTTTTGTTGTCTATTTTCAGCTCAAAGCTTTTTATGTTGATCTACTTGTGCCATTGGAAACAAATTTAGAAAAAGATACGAAAGTCGTACAGGTAAGCTTTTTTTTAAACTTTGATACCTTCCAATTATTATTACCTAATTAGTGTGATGGGGCCATCATTTCTCGTTAGCGATAACGTATGCATGGTTGATAGTACGACAACAACAAACCTGTTCTTCGTGTGCGTGCATAAATGTCGATATAATAAACGGAAAAACCACTCAAAATTTAGCAATTAATCTACTCGTGTAATCTCTCCTTCGTGTACGCGTACATCTTCTGTCCATTATACAATTTTCGGTGTATTAAGGAATAAAGAAAATTTTTGGAATTTTTTTTTTATGTAAGTCGAACTGCTTAACTGGCATTATTTTTATGTTCGTTGTGCATAAGATAACGAACAGAAGGTGGACTTATGTACATGATTATGCGATTATGATATTACGTATACATACATCGTAATGGACTCAGTTGGAGGGAAAGGATATATATAGGATAAAAATTAGAATTCAACATAACTCGTAGTTGGTTGAGGTACAACTAATCGATATATGTGATGCATGGGATTGGAATTAACCAGAATTTGAATACTGGCCGAATGCGACACAATCTCACATCGTGTATGCTCTCTCCTGGAATGCTTATCCGGATTTGACATGGTGGAATCCAAGTGTAAAACGCTGAAACTGAAGAGTCTTACATGAGGTAACACTCTAAGGCCATCGTTATGTTTCATTAGTGGTGATGGAACAATTAGAATCACAAGAAGTACAAAATGGGAATTATAAAGGATCCATCAGTTCCTTCGATCTTCAAATTGTGGGAGAATGGAAAGGGCAGTTAACATTTTCAAGCACGTTTAAATTCAAGAGGACTAGGATACCGTGGTGAATTAGGTAACTGGGAAAATAGAAAACTGCGACTTGACAGAACCTCTCAAATAGAGTAAAGGGAATACACTCGTACAGTGCAAAAGGAATTAAAATGTAGTCTCACGCCAAACGTTAGACTTAAGACAGTTGTGTGTGGAAATATTAAAGCCACTATCGCTACTCTAGAAAAGTAAGATAGCGCTCATACGAGTACCAATCGGGAAGCCAACTGCCAAGTTTCGTTAGTGGAATCTGGTAATGAAATTGGTGAAAGAATGAAGCTGGTTCGCAAATGGCGCAGTGGTTAAAGCGACAGGCAGTTGGAGCGGGAGGTACCGGGTTTGAATTCCGATAGGGGCAGGATTCAAAAAGAATTGTTCACCATCTGATGAACTGTGACCTCCTGTAGATCTTATTAGAATCCATAGGCCGACTCATTCATCTTCCATGTCAATACTATAGGCTGGCATGGAGTTATGCAATGTACAGATGGATAAACTTCAGAGTCGTAAATCGGACCTATATCCGCATGTCGTAGGGATGTCACAATAGGCCAATTGAGCCTGAGTGACGGAGGACACAACAAAAAACAATTAAAATAAAAACTGGAATTTTATAGAGCATCGTCGGTTTATTTTCAACATTTAATACACCAGGACCAGATGGTATACTTCCGTTTGTTTTTCAGGAGGAACTTAAAATCATCCTAGTCAGTTTGGCTCTGCGATACATTTCAAAATCGTCAGACTAGTGTTCATCCCAATAGAATAGCAGTGTTCAGGCCAAAAGTTTTCGACCTCTAAACCTGGCGTCTTCGTTACTCAAATATTTAGAACAATTGCTTCATAGATATTTTATTGATAGTGCACATGCATTTCAACAGGTGGATCTGTTATAACTCTTTTTCATGGCGTCATTGGACGGATTAAACGCTGAATCATCAACGAGAGAGTCATTCGAGCAATGTTGGACACAAATATGTAGGAAGGTTGGCAGTCGCATTAATGCCCACATGTCCTTGAACACTATATGGAGTCCAAATTCTTCTTTGGAGAATTATTTAGTGTAATTATCACTGAAAGGCCATAACCTGACTCAGATCTAGTAATCCTTACGAATGGATCCTGGCTGGGACCGAGCTGCATTCGCGCTTCTTCTTGAGGTCAATCATCTGCATCTTCTCCAACAGACTTTGTTTCAATGCTGTATCCTCGAATCGTGTTTTGTAGTCAATAATAACCTTTAATCGATTTGGTTGTCTGAATGAAGTCAGACTTCATTCAGTCAGAAGTGTTATGAGTATAAATGTAATCGTATTGGCCGACTTGCTTGCTTATCTTTGACGTTTTTATCACTTAAGAGGGACATCGACATTTACTTTAACGGTCCACACCAGCTAAAATGGGATAAACGGGGAATGAAGTTGTTTATGACTGGACTGGACATTGTTCTTTGAGTTATGACACGGCCTAAAATTTGGAATTATGCAAAGTACGAGCAGTGCAGGGCAAATGAAGCAAGAACTATTTGAAAATATGCAAACCAGGAACAGTTCTAGGTCGGAGAAAAAATTATTTCGAGTCTGAAAGCGTTCGTTTGGGAAGGGACATCTTAATGGACCAATGAAGGGCTGGTTGAACTCCCAAAAAGTAAAAGGTAGACTCATCCAGGTTATAGTTATTATCCAGCACGTTCGAATAAAGACGAATAATTGACTATATGAAAATTCAGTGAAGTCTGCCTTCGTTCAGAATGCCATGATTCAGGTAATTTTTGTTTCCCAAACCAGTTTCTAATAAACAGTTGGAAGTAGTTGGCGTCAATTATCCTTGTGAAGGTGCCAATTCAAAAATACGCTAAAAGACGCAGTCATTTTCGTTTGAAAGACAGGTTTACAATTGGCCCGACAACCTGGCGATAAAATACAAAACGTTCATGAAATAATATATGTAACTCGTAAAACGGGCCAAGGTGTAGGATACAACACTTACCATGGTAACATAGCCATCGTCTTCTGTTTTGCCACTAAATCAATGTACATAAAAGACGTAGCAGGCGCGTTCATTAGCCGCCTTCAAAATACTAAGGTCAAAACGAGGTTTATGCAGTGACTATTAGTGACAATGTAATAAACGTTGTCGGTGCCAATAAATAACCAGTTAAAAGGAAGGCAGAGTGGTGACTGATGTTACTTTCAGATAAAGTAACATGGCCAATATCCAATAACAACGGATTTAGTAGTACTCACATCCGGTCATTTTGTTAATAGAATTTTTTGAAGGAATTGAAACCATAGTTCATTCTGGAATCATCACAGTCCTGTAAGTTGTTGACACTGCTGTGCATAAACCACCGTAAAAAGTAAACGCCAATCAAAATCTATTCCTTTACACGCTTCTAATGACCTGTATTTTTTGAGTAGTAATAGCAGGTGAAATAACGAGATTGACTGAACATCCCGGATTTTATTTTGATAAAATTTGCCAGGGTCGCCTAATCATTATATTGGGCGGAGCTAGGTCACTGCACCAGTCCGCTAGACTCGTTCCGCGCAAACTTATGGTACTAAGTACTTCAAGTTACATAGATTCTTTGAAACACAGCACAACTATTGTGTCCGAAGTCTAAAGTAACAGAATCGCGTATCTAATAACCACCATCTGCTCAAACAAACTGATGACATCCCAACAAACTGTTAAATTAGCTAAATGGTCATGGATGCCTCTGCGTACATATATAATGCTTGGATCTTTGAGAAGAATTCAAGAACTTTGTGCAACCTAATATGTTAAGATGACAGCAGTAGGGAAACTGAAGGATCAGCCATATTCTTGAATGAGAAAGAATACTTGAACTGGATTTAGACTATCTCTTATAAGAGATGTGTTCACAGTACCCGGTTATAGGGTAACACAATTAATGCTAAATGTATTCCAACCGTTGCAAACTTGGAAGACTCTCAACATCACTCATCAGGAGCAGCCCGAATTCTCGGGACAGTAACAAATATGTAAACTGTTTACAGATACAATTACACCCGGCAATTGATAAAACGAAGCTCATCTCCCAAATCATTATATTCAAATAAGCCAGCTGTTAATTTTACGGTTGTTGATTTTCCAATGAGCTATACAATTTTTCAACATCCCAACCTCACGAGAGTAATTAAAAAAAATCAAAACCATAAATCAAATTAATCTGCCCATCACACAGCAAAAAATAACCCTTGGAAAACCAAACATCCTCTAGTTTCATGAAATAACCTGGTCATCTTAAATGTGGAAAAATGACATCCTTTTTGTTATTCATGACTTCGGAATTCAAATATAAAATCCAGAAACTGAAGAGTCTTAGGGAACTCTTTAAAGAAACCTAAGAAGTACGAATTGGTAAATATAAAGTACCAGTTACTTCGATTTTCAAATCAGAAAGTGCGGGGGAATGAAAAGGACAGCTAACATTTTTTAATCACGTTTAAACGTTCAAGCACTAATTAGCTCATATGAGAGCTGTCCCCTTAATAAACTCAAGAAGACTAGGATGCCGTGGTGAACTGGGTGCTATAAAGAAGACAATAAGGAAAACTGCTCAACATGAAAACAAGCCATGAAACCTGTCTCACACCAATTCGAGTACAAATCGGAAAGCCAACTGCTAAGTTTCAGGAGTGGAATCTAGTAATTAAATTGGTGATAAAGTAATAAAGAACGAGAGTTCTATGGAGAATCAGTTCATCCCAACATTTAAAAAACACTAAGACCAGAGGGTATATTTCAGTATCTCCTTCAGGAGGGACTTAAAATCATCCTAGACCATAGCCAGCTTAGCTCTGCGATACATTCCAAAATCATCAGACTAGTGTTCACCCGAAGAATTGTAGTGTTCAGGTCAAAAGCTGTCGACCTATAAATTTGCCTTCTGCGCTACTCGAATGTTTAGATCAATTGGTTACTAAATATTATGTGATAGTGCACCTAATTCAAACCCCATTCATTCCTATAAACAACTTGCATTTCAGCAAGGCAGATCTGTTAAAATACCACTTCAAGACGTCATTGGACGGATTAGAAAATCCCTGGACAATAACGAATTTGCCTTGAAATTATTTATGGAAATTGAAAATTCTTTTGATAACACGTCCTGCAGTACTATAATCTCCGTAGCTGAGAAGTGTGCAAAGTTGACCGGAAACAGTCATTCGGTAAATCACAGGGCTTAAAACTTAGCAAGTTCTTTGCTGAATGTATCCCATGGGATACATACTGCGCAGTCTATATCAAGTCAGGTCGAAAGAAAACCTTTATTAATAGCTGCAAAGAGTTGTTTGTCTAGTCATCGTGAGAGCTATGCATGCCACACCTAGTGATCATTGAATTGGACAAAGTCAGTCTTTCCAGCAAAGTTAGTTCAAAAATTGAAGAAGATGGGTAGTTACAAAACTGCCCCACATGACTCGGACATTATGGAGTCCAAATATTTTTTTTGTCAATTATTTAGTGTAGTTATATTACTGAAAGGCAAGACTGATGAAGATATGGTAATCTCTACGAATCGATCCTGGTTGGTACCGGGCTGTATACCTGCTTTCTCTTGAGGAAACATTTCGTACGTTCGGTACCGTTTTACAAGCAGATTTTATTCTTATTTTACACTGCCATATCTTCTCTGACAGCTTTGCTGTTTTAAGCGCTATTAGCTTCAATGCTTTATCATCCAAACGTGTTTGATAGACAATAATAACCTTGTACTGATTTGGCTGTCTGAATGAAATCAGACCTTACTGGATACGAAATGTCATGGGTATCAATGGAATCGTGTTGGCCGACGAGGAGTGAAGTCGTTTATCCAAAATCTTCATTCAAACAATAAACTAACAAAGAACCCAATTCTATTGGAACTATGTCAGACGTACATTAGGAGTGTTGCTGGGTATTCTCACTGAACATTGTTCTTTCTGTTATGAAATTACCACAAATTTGGAATTAGCAAGTAGTCAGAGGATTTGGATGAATATGCAGAAAATATGAGCAGTTTTAGATCGGAGAACAAACTGAATTAAGGTAAACTCGTCCCGTTTATAGTTATTGTCCAGCACGTTCTGTTGAAGACTATATGAGCATTCAGTGAAGTCTGCCTCCGTTCAGACTACATGATTCAAATAAATATTGTTTCCCAAACCAGTTTCAAATAAATAGTTGGCGACGATTATCCTTTTTTTTAAAATGCAGATTCCAAAATCTTTGCCTTCATCCTAGGAACTATACTATTTTAAAAGACGCAGTCATTTTCGCTTGAAAGACAGTTCTTCAATTGACCCGACAACCTATAGATAAAATACAAACCGTTCATAGAAGAATATATGGTATGTGACTCGAGCAGCAAAAGATGGCCAAGCACCACAATCACTCAAACAAGGCGGGCTATTTTACAAATTGGGCAAGCAATCAAGAAACGCTACTAAACGACGTAGGCGAGACCAAAAGCATAGACTGTTGGACTATACTAGAAGCTCTTCGTGCGACTTCTGGAACAGTGACGAATCAAAATATCTAAAAGGGCACCGCTCTCACAACAATGCTTAACCTATACATAGAAAAAATATCCTGCTCAATGATTTGAATATCCCGAGATGGATAGCAAGTTACTCATCAAAGTTGATGTAGTGACAATGGATTTAGTGACGTATCTGAACAAGTTGACATCCACCGCAAAGCAGTTATAACCAGATAAGAATCCGACTTACGATGTCATATTAACGGAGTAACCGCAGCTTTACCAGATTGCAACCGTCAAAGATATTTACACATATACTGTCGTTGGCTATGCAGAAACTTCATAAATAAAACGGGCAAAGGTAGAGGCTACAACATCTACCATGGTTACATAGCCATATCTTCTGTTTTGCCACTAATTTAATGTACAAAGAAGTAGTAATAGGCGCGTTCATTGGCCGCCTTCAAAATATGTAGCTCAAAACGAGGGTAGTGACACATAAGTAACAATGCAGCAAACGCTGTCGGAGCCAATAACCGTATGCAAAAGGCAGAGTTGTGACTGATTATGAAAACATCGTGACGTAACAGTTTGCTTCAGATAAAGTAACATGGCCAATATCCAATGACATAATCGATCCAAGAGTACTCACACCCGGCCATTTAATAAACAGGATTTTTTGAAAAGATTGAAACCATAGTTCAAACTCATTCTGGAACCATCACAGTCCTGTCAATTGATGACTCTGCTGTGGATAATCTCACAGAAAGGCAAAAGTAAACGCCAATCAAAATCGTTTCCTTTACACGCTCCCAATGACCTGTATGTTTTGAGTAGTAATAGCAGGTGAAACAACGAGATTGACTGATCATCCCGGATTTTATTTGATACAATTGGCCAGGGTCGCTAATTATTATATTGGGCGTAGCTAGATCTCTGCACTCGTCAGCTAGACACGTTAGGCGTAAACTAATGACGCTGATTATTTCATAATCATGGATGCCTCTGTGTACATATAATGCTTGGATCTGTGAGAAGAATTTCAGAATTTTGTGCAAGCTAATATGTGAAGATGACAGCAGTAGGGAAACTGAAGGATCAGCCATATTCTTGAATGAGAAAGAATACTTGAACTGGATCCAGACTGACTCTTATAAGAGATGTGTTCACAGTACCCGGTTATAGGGTAACACAATTAATGCTTAATGTATTCCAACCGTTACAAAAGTGGAAGACTTTCAGCATCACTCATCAGGAGCAGCCCCAGTTCTCGTGAGAATACAAATATGTAAACTAGTTATAGATACGATTACACCCGGCAGTTGATAAAACGAAGCTCATTTCCCAAATCACTATATTCAAATAAGCCAGCAGTTAATTTTACGGTTGTTGATTTTCCAATGAGCTACAAAATTTTCCAACATCCCAACCTCACGAGAGTAATTAAAAAAAATCAAAACCAGAAATCAAATTAATTTTGCCCATCACACAGCAATAAATAACCCTTGGAAAACCAAAACACCCTCTAGTTGCATGAAATGAACAAAAGAAAATCGGTTTTCCAATAAAAAAAATTAATTTTTCATTTCATTTTCAGTTTGAACAGAAGAAATTTTTACAGCAACACAAGGTACGAGCCGACAGCTACAGTAAAGCGGCAGCAACAATGAAGAAGCAACGCAAAAAGAAAACCAACCCCCAATCAGCTGAAAAAGAAATAAAAGTTTGTATTTTGTTGAATGCATTTTCCGACATACCGAACATTTTCCTTAATCCAACTTTTGTTTTTCGTTACACAGAGCATGCAAGTCATGGAGGAGGAAAAAAGTAAATTGGACGCTTTTTGTGAACAAAGTTTGAAAAATGTAAAAAATGCGCTTTCAGACGAGACTATATACATCGCAGCCACCGAATTGTCTAATAAATTCTCTTCTTTTTACAGGCTATGACACAAGAACGCCGCCGATATGGATTTGTCCTCGAACGCCAGTGCTCCCTTGCCAAACATTGGATTGCGTATCATGCGGCGGGCAAAAAAGAAATTGAAAATTCGGTCGATAATTGGAATGATGTTGCATCGAGCCGGGAATTTTTACCGCCAAACGTCGAGAGTATGTTCAAAAAGAAGATCAAAGATAGTATGAGCGAAGATGATGATGCATCGTCAACGACGTCGGATCGCGGCTCTATATCGTCGCAATTGCGTAAAACGCGTAGCATTGATGCATCGTGCATGGATATGCGATCGATCGGCGATGTTGTAAATAATTCGATGAATCGAGCTAAATCCGAATATAATTTAACATCGAATACAAGTTTAATCACAGCCGGCCATCACAATCATAATCACAATCATCACCATCATCATAATACGATTGCGACGACTGCACAATTGCAAACGCATGGCAGTGAAATAAATCATTGGGATCAGCGACCAATAGCGAGAGCACTGTACGCCTATTTGTCGTCGGGAGAAAATCAATTAAGTTTCTTGGAAGGTGATCGTATCGCATTGGTTGGCGATCGTGCTAAGGGTTGGCAGTTCGGCGAAAATCTACGTACGCAAATGTTTGGTTGGTTCCCGCTTGCGTACACCGAGAGCGAATCACTAGACGAGAATACAAGTAATTGGGAATCGCTACCAAAACCGGTGCAAAACAATATGAACCATCACAGTGGCCAGCAGGAGGCCAATTTAACACCCGATTCGTCACTCGAAAGTACGATTGTGGATGAAATGGCATCGTTGAACACAAACAATCATCACCACAAATCGAATAATAATCCGTATCACGATGATGTGTCGCCGACTCGAATGTTTGGCGATACAATCATGTATCGTCAGTCGAAACAATTCACACGTATTGCTGGCGGTGGTATTGGTGGTGTTGGGCCAAAACCGGGACCACCACCAACTCTACCGGCACCAGTGCCGCAACCGGTTGTACCACCATATGCTAAAAATCATCAACTATCGTCGTCGCACAGTTTTTCGTCGTCGGCTGGGGCACCCAATATAGAGAAGCGGCGATCGGGTCCGGCAACCATCAATTTGAGCAAACCGGTACGTTATCATCTAGCATATAAGACACACATTACTTAGCAGACGGTTTGATTATATACTTGTTTTTTTGCAGGCCGGAGGTAAAATTAAACAGGGACGCGATGGAGTTACAAACGCCTCGTTGCACAGCAGTAATGACAGTGGATTTGCTAATGAGCCGCCACCACAACCAGAGGTTGACTATTCCGATGAGGAAACGGTTACACGTGTACCAATTAGGTTTGTCTAATTTAACTCAGTTTTGAGTACTTGTATTCGTATCATTTTTGTATAATTTATGTTTTTATTTTATGTTTTATGCATTGTTTTGTATGATTTATGCTTCATTTTGAAATTCGTGACTCTGAACACAGAACATCACGACACGAAAAAATACTGCAAAATACAAAATCATCGCCACGCCAATCGCAAAATGTGCAAGCACCTCAAGAAACGGCGACGCTACAACGCCGTAGCCATCGGCGGTCGAACGATGACAGTGCCGAGGGGCTAACGCGCAAATCAAAATCAAATAATGAAAATATTCGCCATTCGTCCAGTTTTGGCAATCTAGCCGACGAGAATACAATCGATTTTATGTATCGTACAAGTGAGCGACGATCGCGTAGCGCCAAATCGCACAATAATAATGCTACGAGCGGTAGCAATGGTAATGGCAGTAGTGCTGATAAAAATAATTTGGACGATACGGGCGAGGATCTGTTAAATGGTAATGTTGTCAAGCGCACAAAATCGTTTTGGAAATTCGGTAAGTCGGATGATGATATATTAGCGGGTATGGCATTATGGCAGCATAGAGATTTGGTACAAACGGAGAATGAAAAAAATTTAGAGAAGAAAAAGGAAGCAACGCTAAAACGTTCTAATCGTAATCACAATAATAATAATAATAGCAATAATAGTAACAACAGTAATCGTAATAGTAATGAAAGTCATAGCTCAAATCTAAGCCACAGTAATAGTACAAGTAGTAGCGAAACAATTAAAAATAATAACAACAGCAATACTAATCAAACAAAACGCTCATCTAGCAATAATAATATAAACAATAGTAATAATAATAATAATAATAGTAAACATATTAGTAATGAGATTGATCAAATTGCAATTATAAAGTCGTATCCTTTAACCAAATCCGATATAGATAATCGTATCTCGAAACATAATGTCGACACTGAACAAATTTATGGCGCTGTCGAACGGCGCAACACATTGCCACCGCCCAAAAAACAGGCCATCGATCGTCCAAACGATCGTTCAAATCGGCAACAAGTCCAACAAGGTGTTAAACAGCAGCATCACGACATGATGATCGACGACGACGACGATATGATGATTATAAAGGAAACGACAAAACGTCGACCAAACGTCGACCAATCAAACAATCGAAACAACAGTATGAAACCCGACCCTATGATCAAATATACACCAGACGATTTTTACGATGACGACAATCTCGACGATGATATGTCGTTGATTGCGCGCGAAAATAATTTCTACGATGACGACAGCGTCGACGATATGATGCTCATGAAAACGGTTAAGCGGAAAGAAATCCTCAAGCAATACTATTCGAGTGGCACTGACACCGAACACAATTCGTCGAGTTCCGATCCATACGATTGTATTGTCGTCGACGATCATTTGGTGCGCAAGGGTGAACACGTACGAACCAAAACCAATAATGCCAATAACAATATCATAAACAATAATAGTAGTAGTGATCGTGAAAAAATGGAATTTACAACGTTCCGCGGTGGCGACCGCAACACCGAAAATAATATCAAAGAGAATAATAAGGATCGGGTGGCGGCGTCACGATCGACAAGCGGTACACTGTTGCCGCGCACTAAACTATCGAAAACGAACAATAGCAGTAGTAATAATAACGGATCGGCAACGTTGAAGAATGATAAGAGCGATCGGCGGGAGAGTGATACACAGCCGCGAAAAAATCGTAACAGCAATACGAACAATACGAACAACAATATGACAAACAATAAATCGTATGGGCCGTGGTACGATCTGTGGGGGAATGATCTGCCACCGATCAAAAATAAATAAACATTCTTGTTCAAACAATTAAATTCTCGACATAACCTTAAGTGCCAAATATATATTATTTTTATTTGTTATATTTTATATTTTGTTATTAATTTTAAGTTTTTATAATAATAATTATTTGTATTAATTTTAATTCTTAAAGCACAAACCCGATGTAAAGGTGCTGAACATAGATAATAGTTGCTTTCCAATCGACCAACCGCTAGTAACCGATAGAATTCGCTAGTAGTTCGCTGCGTGCCCTTGCTAAATTTACTATGGATTATTTAGCAAGGACACACAACGAACTACTATCGGTTTCCTAGCGGGTGCTAGCGGTTGGTCGATTGGATAGCAACACATTTAACCGTACAAAACGTACTTCATACACTCTATACACCAATGACGAATTCTGATTTGTATATGCGATACTGCAAACTATTGTTGGCTGGCAAAATGTCGACGACCGCTCACATTATCATCTTAACATGCGACACGCATGTTTTAGTAGTTAGAAAATGTGCGGTCATTGTGTTTATCCGGTGGGTTTGCAGTACTCTTCAAATTTGTTTGACCTCTCGCCGCGTTCTAATCGCATTCGATAGCCTTCACCATAATTCAAGCATATAAATACGAGTAGTTCAGATGCTGTTGTTACGTTCAAATCACCAAATACACTCGAACGGTACCAGAGCTGTATGTAAACAAGTCGTTGTGTATTGTCGTGGATAAAAATTAATCTATGTCTCTCTGCTCGAGTGTAGAACTTGTGAATCGACCCATCTTTGGTACTATATAAGCTAGTATGGACCAATACAGTTGGTTTTATTAAATTCGGATTAAATCCTCGATTTGCCATAAGGTACGACGTTAAAAGAGTGATCTGCTCCAAAACAGATTGTTGAGACAGTCACAAACTCGAACATCGAATTAGAGTATTTTCAGAAGTGACAGATTGATTTGGTTATACCACTCAATTGCCGAAGTGGACCAGAAATCGGAGACCCACTATGTATGCGTCCTCTGTTGGATCAATTCTATCTTCGAATTTCCATTTACACATTTCTGTACTTATTCATTACCACCTGTTACATCAATCAAGTCTATTGATTGTATTTTGAACTTGAACATCTGTCCAACTGATATAGGCTTTTGCCTATTCGTTTCTGCATGCTGTCATTGAAAAGTACAAACTTTCAATCATTGAAGGTAAAACAAAGCTTGTGAAGTAAATCTAGCCATATTGACCACACGGCAAAATCCACAAAACAAACGTTAGCCAGTTGTTCCCACAAATATATTAGTGCATTTATTGGTCCCTTTCGTAATCGATTCAGATCTTAAACCTTATACATACATCGTTTATCGTTAGAACTTAGAACACTTTCACCCATAACGAATCATAATGTGTGTGACGCGTACACAAGTTTTAATATCGGAAAACGCTAGTCGGTCTAAACATTTCAGCTAATGCGTTTGGTGTTATCTTCCTTTATTTCATGCCGACTCAGCTGATAGTATATCCTGAAACGATGTAGTGGTCAAAGAAGCATTGTGTTCATTTGAAATTATTCGTGACATAATCATCCATGAACCTTTGCCAAATGTTAGATTGTGGGCTTACACAAATAGTAGGGCGTTGTAAAGTCTTCCATGCTCTCCTGTAAAACATTTTTATTGAGTCTATCGATTTCGTCTGCAATTGCAAATAGCCTCCTTACGGAACTGATTGTGGTTTAATCTTAGTTGGGAAATACCTTCGCCTTCAATATTCTTAATTGTGCAAAATTCGCTCAATAGGTGGTTTTTCTGTTAGACCAAATGACAATTTGTACATTTGACATTCGTACTGTAAATCAAATTCATTCCATTATTTGGTTTTGGAAGGATCGTATACTGGTACGAACTGGCACATCATAGTTGGCGATTTACGCTGACAAAAAGGTGAAGCATCGACCCGTAATACTCTCTCCGATAGGCTTCACTCTAGCTCGATTAATCCATTAAAATATTCTTTCTCCAAAAATTTCAATTATAAATCGCCACTTCCACTCCAATCAACTTGAGCTGTTTCAAATATTAACATCTGCTTGATGTGTCCGAATCCACATTCCAAGCTCCAATCCACATTCAATGACCGATTTTCTCTAGTGTTGTCGACTTGAAGAAAAGTCATGATATTTACAAATGATGCCAAATCGAGAACTCACAGCTATACTTATGTCTGATTTGTGTAAAGCATTTGTATATAATGAGTTTGTAGGGTTCTCTCTATTAGAGGCCAATCTTTTCAAATTATCAATCTTGGTTTTCCTTGGTTCGCGTTTTGAGTTCATAAGTTTACATCGTTGATTCTCGTAATCACCTTATATGGTCCTTCCTAACCCAATTGAAACATCGTTGATCAAACCTCTTTTCCGTTTCAAGCTGTGAACCGGGACTGTCATATCTCACCTTCATCTGTTTGCTTTAAAGCTTTATCCTGGTCTTCTACAAATTTGGTCTATTCTTCAGATGATAACACTTGCATTAGTCTCACGGCAACGAGGTGTTCTCTATTCTCCGTTTGACCACAATATTTACAATCCACAAGACGTAGCCATTGTGATAAAGCATCCTTATAACAAATAATCGGTTATAGACTTTCAAGAAGTATGCTATAACTCGTTCTTGTCCTTCTATACAACTTTGATTTGGTACTTGGTATGCAAGTATTGGCGCCGTGCACAACGTCAGCAAATCGAATATTCGATTATAAATGAAAAATTCAATACAACTTCTAAGATCGCGTAGATTTTATGGTCTAGGCCAATCCTTTACTGCTGAGATTTTATACTCATCTGTGTGTATACCACTCGTTGTAATCTTATAACCCTTTCGTAATAAAGCACATATCTTTGGACTAATTTCAACCCTGCTGAGTGTGAATCCTTTTGAATGTTTGAACTCATTGAAGTTTATACCAATAACAATGATATCATGTAGGTTAATGAGGTACTTTTTCCAATGTAATCCTTACAACACCCGGTCCATTAGTCTTTCAAAGAACGCAGACTCGTTACATAATGTAAAGGGCAGAACGTTATATTGCCACAATCCGTTACTACTACTGAACGCCGTCTTTTCATACACTTCTCAGCGGCCTCCACCTGTCAATATCCTCTGTTCAGATCCATGGTTGAAAATATTTGTGCACCTTCCAACATAAGTATCCTATATGTCGTCAACTCTAGGTAAGGAATAACTATCCTTCTATTAAGCTTTCTGTAATTGACGCAGAATCCCAGCTGGTCGATTGTTCAATCACTTTTGCTGTTTGCATAGCTGTACCATGCGATCCACTTTTAATTGTGTTGCTAATGATAATCTACTTGGTTCTTGTAGGATTCGGATTATCAACAATATTCGCCACCAAACCTTCATGGCAGAAGTCTGTGTTAACAATTCGGATAACTTTCTTTTTTTCTTTTAATTATGCAATTTCTCCTGTGGTTGTTTGCAATGTTCTTATCATTTGATCTTCGGTACATGGGTGGTTTTGCTTAACGTCTGTTTTCCCAGCAATCCATCAAAGTATAACCAAGTTTATCGCAGATCCAACACCTCGTTGGTATTCCATTTACTGTTGGTTTATCATTACTTCTTGAGTAGTAATTGTCTGGAGCCATATTGCAATGTATGATATGCACTAATCAATCGCCCTATGTGTACAACAAACTCCTGTAGTGTAATTCCGACTTTTAAGTTTGATCCTACCAGTGATATCAGCATGATTAAATCATAATCCCCTCGTTTAAATTCTAGAACAATCTGTATTTGCCGCACTGACAAATTTTCAATTTGGGTAGCCAGTATCTTTTTCAAGATTTGTGAACCTTTGATCTGCCACTTCATATTGTTGGTCTATTTGACATTTCACTATATCTACTTTGGCATTTAAAAAAGCCGACATAACGAGAAGCTTCTCACTCACGTTCGATATAAAATACTGTTGAATTTTCTCTTGCTGTTCCAACTATTCTAGCACCATATCTAGATCTTCCTTTTGTTCGATCGAAAGGCTTTCTTGTCCAGTTAGCATTTGAGTTTTCAGGTCTGTTCTTATTTGTTCCTGATTGATCTTTGACTGCTCCATATCAAAATCCGTTATAGGAATAGTCGTATCAGTCTCATTGTTGCCTCTACTACAGTAGCCTCTTTATTCGATGCCCAGATTTAAACTCATATTCGTCTGGAGCCATGTTAGCCTTCTTTGCAGCTTGGTTTTATTAGGGAGACCTCGTTCATCCAGCTTTTACTCTAGCAGTTTTAACTCCAGTAGTTTTATTTCTCTTCATTCGCAATCCCATCACTGTCACCAATTGGTACGATTTTTCCTAGTAGAGATTCCAACCAAATAAAGATCACTGGATTGTGAGTAAAAATCCTGTTTGCTTATTCTCCACCAAGTATTATTATTATCACAATAATTCACTTGTTCCCCAATATTATTTCACTATTAGTTTGAATTCTCACTATTATTTCACTTTTTACTTCTTTTCCCACTTTTAGCTTGTCGCGAAACAATGCGTTATGTATTATAATCCTCTTACACTTAATCGTAGTCAGACATTCAGCCTTTTTTTTAAACGATGTATGCTAACGATTTCGGGCTTTTGTCAGCTATGAAAATAATCTTAATGTTTGTCTAAGTGTATTGTCTAAGAAACACAGAGAGTATTATAGTTACACTTATTGCATGCCAGCAAATCATAAACCACAGAGCTAGTATCTTGAATGATACCACAACTAACAAATTTGGGTTAGAATCAAGCAGTTTGAACTCGCTGACCAAATAGTGCAGTGGTTAAAGCTGTGGGGTCGGACAACCGATAGGACCTGGATGCAAAAGGGATGTTTTAGCATCTGATTACGAATAGGTGTTTACTGGTAGGTTAATGACCCACTATTGAAGTGCAGAAGTCGTGGGTCAATCCATCTTTGTCAGTACTATAGTCTGGCACCTATGCAATATGCAAATGGTTCTAGGTAAATCGACCCTAACCCGCGTGTTTTCTAGATTTGGCTGTAATGTCGTAAAACATGACGTCAAGTAGCAGTCCCTTGGGCCCCAAAATTATTACAAAGATTACGAAAGCAACGAACAGGATCAACTAGTCGAGTGAAGATAATATTTAAAAAAAGAAAAGGTTTTAGAGGTGGTAAGCCGATATGTAACTTACCTATCAGTATTGACTGTATGATTGACTATTTCAAACGCTTTTGTGGGATCAATAAATAGAGAAGACACCTTTAGATTGCTGTTCAAATGGTGATGAATCAGAATTAACAATGAAGTGAGAACTTTTTTGAGCAAAAAATAAATTATCTGGAAGCCCTAACTGAGGTACAAGCTTAGATAAATTGTAAAACCACTGAATTTTGAATCCCATCCGCTCCACAAGAACTAGAATTTTTCAATTCATATACAACTTACTTCCGTTGGCTATATCTATCTATAGTGAACCGACAACATGCGCTCTTGTACTTCACAACACTACACTGAACGGCTCGATTGTGATGATACACATCAGATGTACACTCCAGATCGGTTGAGTTATCACATTTTATGAATTCGGAAAGTCGTATACAAATCAGAAAATCACCAAAAAATTTATACAAAGATACATTCACATCCAATCGAGTTCTTGATTCATTATGATCCGTTCACAATGAATTTAACACTTTTGAACTCTTAACAGCCTTAACCCAAGTTTACCAATTTATTAATTTTTTATTTTTTTTATTTTATTTAATTTAGTTTTTAGGTGTTGGCAATTTTCATATTTTATTATACACATATATAAATAATTAATTAATAATATAATTTACTAACAATTGTTTATACAATATTTTTATTGTTATTCAGGGCATCACAATTTGCCACAGTCAAATTGAGGAGCACAAAAACAAACGATCGGTCAGCACCAATTATTTGATGTTCAATTAACAGTAGCTTATTATAACCAACAATTAACGAATTAGAATAGAACATTTTGTTATTGTTGATATTTTTTTGTACTGTAGCAAAAACTAATTTTAATTTTTAAATTATTAATTATTAATTATTAAAACTAAAACAAACGAAACTAACAACACGTCTAATTAATGGACACACTTTAAGTAGTTAGTATACAAAATATACATTAGAGCGATATGGATGGGATGGGTTATACATTTTTTTTTTTGGATAGTTAAGGTTCATCGCATTCATTTCAGTGTTTAGTAAACAATCGAAAAAATAATTTTAATTAAACAACAATAATTACGTCCAGAAACACCAAAACATTGTAAATAAAACAAATTTCTACTTGAATCGAAAACAAAAACCCAAATAATTAAATAAAATATATAATCAAAATGCATAAATAAAATAATCATAAATAAATAATCAAAATAATTACACAAAAATCAAATCAAACATAAACAAACATAAATAAATGTTTTCAACAAATTATTATTATTACTATAATATTATTATTTTTTTTTATTGTAACATACACTAATTATAATTTATAATATATATTTTAATAAATCAAAATAAAATTGATTAATAATATTAAAATGTTTTCAAATAAATAATACTTATTATGTAAATGAATAATTTTGCAACATAAAAAAACATTTGTTTAAATATAAATAAATAAATATTATTATTATTGATGTTATCACAAAAACAAACACGAGAAGTTTTTTATTATTTAATTTATTACAAAACAAAATTATGAGAATATTTAATTACAAATACATAAAATGAGTCTATTATTAATGGCCTTAGGAGCGGTTGTGGTAAGTGGTTCGAGATCTAGAGGCTGGGTCTATACTAATGTAACAAGAGAAATTCTTGTTACCACCGCACTCACATGTCAGGTATATCAAACTATATATATTTAAAATAAAAATAACCAGACCGGAATTAAATCCAATTATTTTATTAGTTCAACGAATACTGAAACAATATTTTCGAATGCGTCCATCTCCTTACGCGATTCGGCTTACTTATCTTTTTGTTCGCCGTTGTATTCTAATCGGTATTATTTCTACTTTGAACAGACATCCCCACCCGCTCCTCGTTCACATTGTGAACGTGTCACTGCGTGGTCACATTCGTCCATCCTGATATCTCTGATGTCCTCATCAGGATCTTCAAAATCTAAATCCTGTAATGCACACCATGGCTTCATGCGATCGCTGGCATGCACTCCTTCATAACCTCGTCTTCCTTGCTCGGCATCTTCTACATCGCATATTACGTATCGGTCATTTGGTAAAACTTTCTTTACAAAATACGATCCCCGATAAGGTACATTTAATTTACGAGAAGCACCCGTCGTCGGCCCTCCACTCCATTTTATAAATACTAAATCGCCTTCATGGTATATCCGCGGAACCTTGTGTGTGACGTCAAAGCTTCGCTTTTGCTTCTCTCCCGCTAATTTAATTCGGTTCTTCACAATATCGTTCACGTTTTCGATCTCAATATTTCTTTCATTAGAGTCGTTGAGAGCCAAAAGAATTTTATTTCGCAAAATGCTTCGTGGATTGTAGGTCAAAATTAATTGCTGAAGAGACATCTTTGTGATATCGTGTTGGCGATTATTTATCGCCCACTGAATATTATTACGGTTAACATCCCATGTTCTGTCGTCGTTGATCGCTTTTGCTTTAAGCATCGATAACACTGTCCTATTATATCGCTCGCACTGACCACTAGCTCTAGGTGTCGCTGTAGCATTCAATATATGTTTTATGACATTTTCTTTGCAATAATTAGCAAATTAGCAAATTTCGACGATGTAAATGCTGCTCCTCTGTCGCTTATTATTCGTGTTGGAATTCCAAAATGAACCGTCCAACCCTCCATCATGTTGAGTACTGGCTGCGTCGAGGTATCCTTTACACCTTCCATAACAACATATTTCGAAAAACCATCCACCATCACAATAAGATAACTATTTCCTGACTTACTTTTTGAAAAGGCCCGAGATGATCCACATGCACGGTATGAAATGGTACGGCAACCCTTTCGATAGGATGCAGCTCATCCTCCGGTCGCCCACCAACACTTTTCGTATAACAGCATTCAATACATGCCGAAATATATCGTTTCACAAAATCTCGTACTCGTGGGAACCAAAAATGTTCATTTATCTTATGTACCGTCTTATCCACACCGCCATGACCAACATCATCGTGCATCGATTTTACTACTCGCCATCTGATTTGTTTCGGTTCGACCCATCTTCTACTTCCATTTATCAAACGGAACAGACGTCCATCGAATACTTCATAATTCTCGTGGCACTGTTTTTCATCTGCCGTCGTAGGTTTCCTTTTCAAGACTTCGATTGTTTTTAATAACTCTTCGTCGAGTTGCTGAATTCCGATTAACCAATCGCTTTCAAATTGGGAAATTTGAAAAACGTCAATGGTAGCAGGTTCCGGTTCTTCGCCAGCAACGTTACTGATTCTGCTCAATGCATCTACGTGTTGCATTAATTTTCCAGCTTTGTGTTCCACTACAAAATCAAACTCCGCCAACTTTAACCACCATCTCCCTATACGAGAAATCAAATCCTTTTTCGAAGCACACGTTCGTAAAGAAGAGTTTATCCTTAGGAATAAGATAATTCATAATAGCGTCGGTTTTAAAAGTTCCTGATTTCAGCGTTCCATTCGAAACCTCGTAACCCAAAAATTCGACTTTCTCCTTCAGGAGTTCACATTTTTGTAATTTTAACGTTAGTCCATATCGTTGAATAATAGTCAATAGCCTTCCCAATTTAACTATCCCATACTGTATCGTTCGGCTAGAAATAATTATGTCATCTATATACACTACGATCTCGTCATTCATTTCACGTGCGATTCTATTCATTAATCTTTGACATACCGCCGGAGCATTTGTCAGACCAAAAGGCATTCTCAAAAATTCATAATGCCCATCCGGAGTTACGAAAGCAGTCAACGGTATGGAATCCTTTGCAATCGGAATTTGATAATATCCATTAGCCAAATCCAATATTGTGAAATAGTTACAGCCTCCTAACCTTTGCAATTGGTCCTCGATTATCGGTAGAGGAAACCGATCTCTTTTTATTCGTTCATTTAGGCGTCTAGATAGTCTACGCGCATTCTTGTTTCGCCGGATTTGTTTTTCGTCAACACGATCGGACTAGAGTAAGGTGAATCTGACTCTCTAATGACTCCATTCTGTAAAAGCTCTTCGATTATCAACTTAACATTGTTTCGTTGATGAAACGATAATCGATATGGACTATATAGTACCGGATCAGTATTCGTAAGACTTGTTTCAAATTCCACCGACTCTGTCTTTCCTAGCTCCGACTGGTTAGAAGCAAAACAACTTCTATATTGACTTATTAATTTCATAACTTCTTTATGTTCACACTCTGTCAAAGACGCGTTTACTTTGATATCTTCTTCAGATAAACATTTACTATTTTGTTCGCCTACATCGGTTTTATTAACAACAAAAACCTCCTGTTGCACTCGTTCACCACTGGCACTTTCTTTCTTCGATTTTTCTTCTAATGGTTTTTTTTTTTTTTTTTTTTTTTTTTTTTATATTTTATTCTATGCTATCTTTTTTGGGGCTCAAGGCTCTCCCAGCTCTTTCGCGGTTCGCTTATTTACGTCCTACTTTACGCCTTAACGGCCAAATCGAGGACGTACGGCTATAGGTCCGATTTTCGTAGAACCATCTGCGCATTGCATAGCTCCACGCCAGCCTATAGTACTGACATGGAAGATGGGTCGGCCCATGAGTTCTGCACTCCAACAGGGGGTCATAGATGTGTTCATTAACACCACCGATTGAAATCAGATGGTGAAAAATCCCTTTTGCATCCTGCCCCTATCGGGATTCGAACCCGGTACCTCCCGCTCCAACTGCCACAGCTTTAACCACTGAGCCACCTGGGTGGTTCTGCTGGTTTTATTTCTACTGTGATTAAGTTTATTTCCCTTAGTTCGTTAACGTCACTTTCAACTACTTTTTCAAAAGTTATTAATCCATTCATCATAGTTAATTTTATATTAGGTTGATCGATAAAATTCTACCCTATCAACACATCTGTATTTAATATTTTGTCATCAATAACATACATATCGATTTTCGACACTATTTCGTTTATAATTTCAATGGTCGTCCTTACTTTTCCACTCGCTTTGAATGATCCACCACCGAAACCTTTAATTTCTGCATTGCATGGAAATACATCTAATTGTAAATAATCCGCAATGGATTTTCGTATCATTGATCCCTCACTTCCGGAATCAATCAACGCTGACATCTCAACTGTATCAAGTTTAACCTGTTTAGTATAGGGGCTTTGATTTTTCAATACAACATTCCCACTAAACATTTTATTTTTGCATTCGGTATCATTCTTACCGTGCACCCGATACACTTCACACAACTATCGCGCCGACTGGGTTTCAAACAATTCAACGAAATGTGTCCATAGTCATGGCAATTAAAACACTGTACTCCTTTATTTTTAAAATTTGTATTGTTTTTCTCTCCTTTAAGTTCATCAAATCTGAAGCCTTTCTGTGTCTGTATCACGGGATACTCCGATTTTCGTTCTGGTTTATAATTCGGTTTCGCATGCTGGTTAACAAAATGTCCAACTGGTAAATCAAATTTTTGGATTGGACCATTCTAAGCGTTCTCTTAATTAATCGATTGAGTCGATCCTTTGAGTTTTCAAGGAAACCGCTTATAAATGGTCATTGATTCCCGTAATAATATACCTTATTATGACCTCATCAGATATTCTGTTATGTTGCAGTGCTATCATTTCGTAAAAATACTCGATATAACTTTGTTCCCGTTTTCGAACTTTACGTCGTAATTCTTCATGCAAAGCAACCTCATTAAAATATGATTTAAAATTTGTTTTAATACCGATTGATAATTCTCTCCACCTACCTAATTTTTCCTGTGTCGCTGTATACCATAATTTAGCAGATGATTTCAGCTTAGTACCAACTACCAACATAACAACGCGTTCATCTATTTCGTACAGTTCAATTAAAGATTCAATTTTAGATACCCATTCCTCGCTTCTAATCGACATTGGATTTATCGGATCGAATTCTGGTAATATTTCCGAAACATCTCGTGGCGTTAAATTAACACGATTACTATTTGGATTGGTTATGTTTGATTTGAAGTATAACTCACGTTCCTTTTGGAATAAACGTTTTTCTCTTTCGAATAGCTCTCGTTCACGTTTCAACATTTCCGCTTCAAAGTCCGATTCTAATGTACCTCCATTATTTACCATATTTAAATCGCTTATTTGTTCGCATTGCACATTACTTGTTTTTTCCGTTCAAATCATAATTCGTTACACAATAATGTGGCCAATGCCTCAACAATGTATCGCTCGATTCTCCAAAACGTCTGTATAATGTTACTTTTAAATTGCGTTCGCTACCACATCTTTCAATTAATGGTATTGTAACAGCGCACTTACACCATTTTTCATATAATTAGTTCTCGATATTATTTTTATGTCTCTAGAACTTTTTTTTTTACACTTGATAATGTTTTTGACTAGATTGTTCTTGTATATCCCACTTCTGAATTGTAACAAGAGAAATTCTTGATACCACCGCACTCACATGTCAGGTATATCAAACTATATATATTTAAAATAAAAATAACCAGACCGCAATTAACTCCAATTATTTTATTATTTTTTGTTCAACGAATACTGAAACAATATTTTCGAATACGTCCATCTCCTTACGCGATTCGGCTTACTTATCTTTTTGTTCGCCGTTGTATTCTAATCGGTATTATTTCCACTTTGAACAGACATCCCCACCCGCTCCTCGTTCACATTGTGAACGTGTCACTGCGTGGTCACACAAACAATTTAATTTGTTTCCTTTTATTTTACAATCAGCTGCCTCCTGCCATATAGCTGATAGTGTGATTTGGATGGGCTACAGTTCTGTTACATATCAAGCACTCTCAACTCTCACGCAATTGTCTTTTGACGTTCTACGCCGATGTCAAATTATATATGGCTATATCCGATTTGCGAAGACATTTGAACATTGCAATACTGATATGTATATCACCGTTCGTAGTCAGATGATCTAAACTCCTTTTGCAACCTGTCTCTATCGGGATTCGAACCACCCTCTTCAATATATTTTTTACAGCTTTTACAGGCGTCCGTCAAGTGTTATCAATCTGACTCCATCGGTTTCGACCGCGAGCCAGCTATTCATGCTGTTGCAAGCAATTAGAAGATGCCAGATCTCTACGCCATGGATCCATCGTCTTGACAGTGATCTCTTCGACTAACGAAAGGCGGGTCTCCTTTCAAAGATCGCTATCATTCGGTTCGGATCAGCAAGCAGAACGTGAATATCAAGCTTCGCTCGTATGTTAGAAGCCATCTTTCGTACTCATTCAGCAAGAACTGATTTATTTGTTCTTGCATTTGTAAACCGAGTCTGCGTTTCATTGTGGGCTATATTTCAATGCTCAACAGCAAAACGACACTTTTTTTTTATTTAGAGCCAAAATTCAAAGACGAATGATTATTAACAGTTTCTTATATTAGAAAGACTATATACATTGTCATTAGAGGTTAGAATCAATGGCCAACTTACATATCAGTACCATAGGCTGGCATGAACCTATGCAATGTGTAAATGATTCATAGGGACATTGATCCTGAATATCGGAGGATACAAAAGACATAATAGTCATTAAATATGAAACACAATTTCATTAAAATAACTTCTACGGCTGGATTTCAAGTACCCCATTCTACCAACAAAATTTTTCAGAACATTTTTGATAGTATGGGTCCTATCTCATCAATGGCACCTTCGATTTCATCTATTAAGTCTTGAATAGTCCTGTTGAAACCAAATGTCATACGTGTCCTCCTCTTGAATTCTATATAATTGGCTAAAAACGTTCCCCATTGACTATATGGACAGATCCTGGCTCACTTTTGAAAAAAATGTACTAATGATCCCACCGGCCCAAAACTCCTATCAAACATTCACTCTAAACCCATTTGCTAATGTGATCATTTTACTTTTCAAAAGTAAAGGTTGAATTAGCGAACCGAAAACGTTTGTTTCAGTTAGCTTATACACTAATTGAACTTTTTGTGCCTTCATAACGAGGTCAAGACTGCGTGAAATGTTCAACTCTCAAGCACGTTGACGATATGGTTTTAATGGAATTCACGTGTATGTGTAATAATCCAATTTCTCAAACTCATTTCACAAATTGATCCACAAATTGCCTTGTAGGCATTTCATTTCGAGACTAGACCATTTTACGCTTTCAGTTTCTTCCATGCTTTGCCGAGATGTTTTACATCTTCTAGCGCTGTTATTTTTTAGATCATTGCTGGCGTTCTGAGTTTCTTCTTCTCTTACGGAGTCCATTACAATGTCATTCTTATTCTATTATTGGAACATTTCTTATGTTGTCTAATCCATTTCTATTTTTATTTTTTATGCTCGTCATTTGTGATGGTCAGAAGAATTTGATTAGTTGTTTATTCAATTGCAGCATTTCAGATCTCATGTTGCACATTGAAAATATTCATTTCTTTGTTGATGGGTTGATTAATTAGTTACAGTTTAAGCTACAGTATAAAATCAAAGAATACGAACTTATCAACGTCCTCGATGGTGTACAAATGTTCGTTTTAAGTCTCATAATCTACGTCTTTTTGCTGTTAATTTGACCAAATTTGCTGGCTTCTAGATTTTCTTCTGCCTGTCTGCGTGCTTATACGTTAAGTAGACACACATAGTTCATAGTTCTGTTAAGATGGGAAATACCTCCCAAGTTCTTTCATTTACAATAAGCCCTCTGAAACACTCCCAACTCTTTCGCGGTTCGCTTATTTACGTCCTTACCTTACGCTTTGCAGCCAAATCGAGGACGTACGGCTATAGGTCCGATTTACCTAACCATCTGCACATTGCATAGCTACATGCCAGCTTATAGTACTGACATGGAAGATGGGTCGGCCCATGGATTCTGCACTCCAACATAGTTGTGTTCATTCACACCACCGATCGTTAACAAGTGGTGAAAAATCCCTTTTGCATCCTGCCCCTATCAAGATTCGAGCCCGGTACCTTCCGTTCCAACTGCCGCAGCTTTAACCACTGCTCCACCTGGGCGGTTCTCTGAATTGTAACAGTCAAACCCTCTAGCAGAATGGATGCGACACCGTATAGTTATGCTGGATTGTAGTCCATCTATCCTACTTTGTTGTTTATCAGTTTCAGTTGATAAAATCAAAATGAAGTTAGCCCAAAGTCTCATCGTCTGTCATCATTTCTGGGATACTTCTTTGGTTAAGTGAGGTCGGCCCGAAATTGTTCACGATATGAAGATGAGACTATCAGTATGCAAAGACATAACTGGAACTCATAATCATTCCCATTTTGTTCGCAGACGTCGACAATTCACTGTCGCATACGATTCCAACTCACTTATTTGTGCTAGGGCAACTTGAAAATAGATCCAAAAGATAACTCTCTCCTGCAATAATTATCTGCATCTGATCAGGTCATCCTATATTGATCATTTCTGTCATCTTCTTAGTCAAAAAAGGAGGTCTCAAACTTGGATGGCCTTGGATTAGTAAAATATTTTCGAAGTTACGATTTGCGCAAAGTGACATTGAGTCTACAATAAATTAGAGAGAAATGGCCGAATCTTATTCCTACTGTGCAATAAGCAGGTTATGCATTCTCCAGATTTGAATAACCCCAAATTGGTAATCATAGAGTGTTACCTCATTGTATTCAAGCTCTAGGATGATATTACCCTATAAACGGCATTCGTCTACTTTCCAACGAGCGCCAATCTGTGTTCTTAAGCGATATAAAACAGTTATTTCGGCAATGCAGCTTTCTATTAAATATTTTTTAGATGATTCAAATTTTGAAAGTTTTTGGTAGTTTTTTGGTTGGTGTGCTTATTTAGCGAACGACATCGATTGAAATACTCTTTATGATACTAACACATTGTTTATGAATGTATTCCTCGATATCAAACATAAAATCGAAAAAAAAAAATTTTTGTCGTTTTCAAAAATCACATAGGCTAACCTCTTGCTGATTTTTCCGGCACAAAACAAAAGTATCTTTAATTTTGTTGAAATCTTGCATAGACGTGCTATAACACATAAGAGTAAGCACTGTGCAATCAGTTTCATAATTTTATTTGGTTTAACGTTTTTAAACAAGATTTTGTCTAGCACTGAAGACATTACACGCTGCTCCAATAAAAGTCTATGTAATTCGTTGTAAATTCAAAATTTGTAATGTAAAAATGTGAATCGAATTCAAGTCTAGGTTTCTAGACTAAATGTAAGTGTCGAATCAACTTTATGGTTACGATATCGCACTAGAAAATCATTTCAGCCCTTTATTTGTAACAGCTAATTGCATTTCTAGACTGAAGAAGCGTGGATGCTGGAGGACATAAGGTCTTAAGAGTGAGACAACTCAGCAATGAGTGCAATGCTCGTGGTTTCTTTCGAAAGGAATCATCGAATTGCACCATACCTTAAAATTTCGGTCTTAAAAGACTCTCCAAGGCCAACAGAAATTAAAGGAAAACCATTCACCAGAAGTTGATTGCAATAATTCAGAGCTCTTGATATTCGGAGGACTAGCTTTGTGGAACTGTCTTTTCGACCTTGTTCGATTGGTATGGCGAAATGAAGTTATGCCTGAAGAATGGAAAGTGGCCCAATATTCAAGAAGGGTGATCGCTTGAAATGCGAGAATTTTCGCGGTATGGCTTTTCTTTACACAGCATATAAGTTATAATGTCATACATTATCTTGGGAAGAAATATTTCCCTGGCGGAGGAAATTATCGATGACTACCAAGGAGGATTCCGTCCAAATCGATTTCAGTAGTGGTAACCACACGTTTTAAGGAGTCATAAGATTCAAAAATCTTGGATCTTTCATTACGCACGATAATAGTGTGTGAGAGGATATTAAGGATCGCCTTGCCGCTGGTAATCGGTCTTTATAATCTCTACGCCCACTTCTAAAAAAGGATAACTTGCAAATACAGATAAGCTGAAATTGTACAGAGCATTGATCAGACCCGTTATCATGTATGGATTCGAGAGGAGAATCATGCGTGTGATTTATGTCTCAAAACGCGACGTTGATGGCAGATAGCAGATACCGAGTTCTTTCCAAGCACGAGATTAGGAATTTAAGCGGAATTCTGTGCATAAAATTAAAGGTCAACGAGTATTTTGGCTCGATCACATTCTGGGTGCTGATTCGAACCGAATAATACGGCGATTTTTGAAGAGGGAGCTGCCTATCAGTAGGCGAAGAGGTAGCTGTTGGCGACGATGGCTGAACGGCGTAAGAGCGAACTGGCATCTTCTAATTGCTAGCAACAGTATGAAGAGCTGGCTCGGGATCGAAACCGATCGAGTCCGATTGTTGACACGGTACGGGCCTACAATGGCCTGTAATAATTGTCAAACAAATTGTAACACTTACTGGTTAACCTTAAACAATTCCTTCTGTATAATAGAAACGAGTGGAGATTAACTATATAGGAACAACAGTAGATCAAACCATAACAGAAACAGATGAACAAGTTACTGTTAGTAACACGCAGTATTTCACCGATACCATCATAACAAAAAACTTGTATGGTGTGAGATTTTGTTCTCAGTTTCTCCAGATCTGATTATCCAATAACAACAATCCTAGTGGATTTTTGTAGTTTTATATTCCAGATTGTCTCAAAATAAAGTCGTCTGACAAACTAAATTATAGTCTGATATATAAGAGTGATAATGCACAATAACAGTGGTCCGTTTCGAGTAAACTTGTGCTGAATCATCTGAACGATAAGAATCGAATACCAGTTCCGATTACTGTAGTATTATTTATTGTTAAGATCAACCATTCATCTAAACAGGCCTCAAACAATGGTAATATTCATCTTTCAGCCCATCGGCTCCCACACTTGAGGGACAGTAATGTCAAAATTTCGCGTAAAGTAATACGTTCTTGACAGGGAACAGCGAAAAAGTTGAGAGTGGTTTGAGCGCAAACCAGATAGTCGAGAAAATAACAAACAAACCAAATCTATTTCCACTACTTATTTATTGCTCAAAAATACAAAAATGAGTTACAGACTTAAACCACAATTGAAAAAAATAAATACAAAAATAATACAAAAAATAATTAAGGAACGTAATTATGTTAAACTAAAAAATAAATCTACTTCTTAGATTTTTTAAATATTTCAGCTGCTCTCGAAAGCGAATCCTCACGATCTTGCTCATCTTTCGTGCGTTGAGGTATCACCTCTTTTTTATGTAACTTAGTATCAATAAGACTCGTATCGCTTAATTTGGATTTTCTATTGCTTGTGCGACCACTTGATGTCGAAGTGGACGGTTCACTTTCTAAACTATTAATTATTGCTGTGTCGACTGGATCTTGGGGATTATCGGGTTTTGCTTTTCGTTTAGTTGGTTGTCGTTTTGCAACTTTATCCAATGTGAGACTTAATTTTTGAATCGGTTTTCGTTTTCGTCCCGTTTTCGTTTTTACATCACTATCGTCTGTAATGTCGACAACATTATCTTGCGCTGTAGCATCGGTATCTGTGCTAACAACAAGCTCTTTAGGCTTTTTATCAGGTTTCGGTTTTTTAGCTTTCTCTTCAATTTCTAAGTTACCACCCATTTGATTGATCGCCTTTTTAACACGTTTACTAACTTTTAAATCTTTGACGGTCGGGGTCGATTGTAATTTAAAATAATTGGTGATCGACTGTTGTGATTTTCGATCATCCAACTTTTTCAATACTGGCGTTAATGTTTCGTCAGTTTTTAGACTGGTCCAACCAAATGTTTTCCGTGCAAATTCTTGAATTGCCTTAGCGTTTGGATAGCCCCAATTAAAATTTTCTAAACCTTCATCGACTGTTGGATATAGGTACGCTTCCACGACATTTATAAGTGGAAAATTGTCGGTTATTTCAATATTTTTCAGTTTACTTTTGAGAGAATGCTTTTGTGGTGTGGTTGTTACAGCCTTGCTATTAACAAACCAATTTTTGAATTTTCTCAGTCCCGACAAAATCGACATGCATCGATTAGTTTCGCCTTCTTTTTCGGGCGTTGATGGAAAACTGGCCAATATTTCTAATGCAGTAACAGCACCAATACCGTTTATACCACTGGTATAGTCACTTCCCGTAAGGAAAGCAATTTGGATCATTTTGTCACGATCCATTTTGTATAGTTTTTCAATATTTTCCATTCGAAATTCCATAACGTTTTTCTTTTGATTGAAAAAATTTTTATACACTGTCTGTCCACCAAATAACCATATATCGCTATCATCAGTTATGGTTCCATCGGTAAGATTGACATAATTTAGAAATGCGCATTGGGCTTCCGCCTCCATCGGTGCGATTATATACGGTACTCCGAACAGTTTAAGCAAGTCCATGCATTCATGACTCATTTTATCCGTAATCGAAGCACTGAACCTATCCTGTTTATTTTTATCTATTTGCAATTGATTTGTTTCTTTTGAAAGTTCTGACATCATATCGATTAGCTCGTCTTTGGTTTTATCTTTCCCTAATTTATTGGCAGCTTCTTCGATAACAGTTTCTGGATTGATAGTCTCTTGGTCTAAAATGATTGGCGGTTCCAGTATCACTTCATCCTTGTGTTCAGGTACATTTAACTTAGGTTTCTCGTTTGAATTAGCAATTTCTTCTACATTATCAACGGTTTCGATACTTATTTGGTTCGATTTTCCATCGACATTTGACTCGTCAGTAACTTCGTGCTTCTCTTCCACCTTCGAATCACCTTCTGTTTCAACTATTTTAACATTAGATATTGTAGCATTTTGTAGAGTTTCGTCTATAATAGTTCCCTCGCTGCTCGCTCCATCGTCTAACTCGATTCGAACTTCCCGATCCTTATTCAACATCTGGTGTAAATTATTTAACGGATCTTCTTCGATTAAACGAGTATCAAGCTTTATATCATTCAAGTCTAATTTAAGAATTTGAGATTTTTCTTTTTCGAGCTGCTTAAGTATATTAGTGACATTATTCGTTGAATCAGTTTTAACAGTTGGTGATGGTTTACTACCCTCCTTTGGAATAAATATATCGGCAAAAATGTCATCATCGACTTGTTTCAATTCTTCTGGTTTAACAAAAACCTCAATCAATTTTGATTCACTTTTATTTTCAGGAAGTTTTTTCAAAAGTTCTAGATCTTCGATTCGAAAATCTTTGGATGGATCATTAACATCCACCGTACACGAACTCATAAGGAATGTTGGATAAATATTTATATCAGAACTATTGAAATCAGCATCAGGTACATCAACCAAATCCGTATCAGTATCACTGGAAACCGATTTATCATCTTGAGTTTCATTATTAGCCGGTTTCTCTGGTGTGACTTGAGTTTCGGTGACAGTTTTTTTCCCGTATGCGATAAAAGAATCGTTATATTTGAAAGTTGATTCAATATCATCATCATCGTCTTGTTTTCGGCCAGTCACAAGATCTTTGAACTCGTCATTAGTCATACCAGTATTTTCGAGTACATATCCTCGGGCTAGAGAGCTTTGTGCAGCTTCGCTTAGCACATTCTTTTGCTGTGTTGTCATTTTGATCTCATCAAAAGAAGTTATTTCTTCCGCAGACGCAAGAGACATTTGTATTGCTAACTGCAAATCATCATCTTCGTCGTCTTCGATAGTTTGAATGT
The DNA here is from genome assembly GCA_963932295.1 of Tipula lateralis. Taxonomy (NCBI): domain Eukaryota; kingdom Metazoa; phylum Arthropoda; class Insecta; order Diptera; family Tipulidae; genus Tipula; species Tipula lateralis. Next base: position 131,122,143 of record OZ010737.1, on the reverse strand, counting down.
AGCTAGATGGTTCGATTTTTTCATCTATATCGTTCAACTCATGTAATATAGGTTTCTCTTCTACAGGTTCGATTTCCTCTTTAATCGTAGTCATCGCTTCCTTTTTAATGTTCGATTTTTCAATAACAGATTTCAAATCTCTCACCAAAATATATCTCGTATTTTCGTCAGATGCTATTTGTCCACCGACTGCAATGTTTGAATCGACATCAATTCCATCCTCTTTAAGTAAATTTTCTAGTACATCCATGGTCAAACATTTTCCACTCAGTTCCTTTTCAGTTTCTTCCAGTTCTACTTGAACTTTTCTTCGCTTCAACAATCGATTCATTTGAAATGAACAAAATGCATTACTTTCGGCTGGTAATTCGTGTATCGTTGCCCAGGAGGAATGTTTTCGTGTTTCCTTGATATCCGATAACAGATCGTAACGAACATCAGGTGGAAGTGATTTGAAATGTGTGCTATTCACATCGATAGCTTTTAAATTACGATAATAGTTGACCTCGTTTTCTTCGTCTGACGAACTCTCTGATTCGGCAGTTGATGCATTTAATTCAGCTGCAATCTCTTTCCCCAATTCGGGTAATTTAAATAACTCATCCTGTTCGATTGCCTTGATGTCATTTTTTTTGGTCGGAGATACTACAACTTTTGAAGGTGAGGCACCAAGTGCTTTCTGCAAAATTTTTTCTTTGACTAGTGAATTCATTAAGAGCTGGTGAATTCGGTTGGCTTCATTCTGCAATTTATTTTTGCTCTGGTAACGTTGTGAAATGGTCTCTCGCTTAAGCATGGGGACATCGCCATCAAAAACAAATACTGGCTTTATGCGGTAATACAGAAGTTTGCACAGTCTATTGAACAAACCTAACAAATGAGCGTTGGGAACTGCGTTCCCTTTTTGATCCTGATAACCTTTGACCACCTGATGCAACCAAATAGAGATATCTAAAGGAGAACATGCATACAAGATTATCTACGCAAAGAATGATCATCATTCAACTTACCCACGGCCAGCACTTTATTCTCTAACATTTCAAGCGGTACAGGTTTTCCAGACGCATCAATCAATTTCCATAAGCCGGTTACTCCCATTTTAAAAAATAATTATCCAATATTATTTAACAGATTTTATTTAAATTTCATTTTATTGCGAAATGGAGTTAAAATTTTACTCTGGAGCCTCCAGTTTTGTTTGACATAAAATGCTGACTGCTGAATTACGACTGACGAGCCACCTATATTTCAACACGTCGAAATTTTCAAATGTCCGATTCGAAACAAAATTTGACCGTTTGAGTTATATTATTAAATAAATTGTATAAAAGATAGTTTATTCAGTTTAAAAGACAAAATAATATAGAATAAGCAAAATTATCAGCGATGTAACAACCATCCCACCGACCATCACGTATTTGTCTTCGACTACCCGACGTTCAATCATTTTCATAGTTTGATTAGACAATCCCAACGTATTCCCTATATCCATAAGCCTCTTATGGGCTCCTTTTAGTTTTTCGCGTTGCGACTTTAAGTTTTCTAGTACATTATTTCCAGTCACAATCATTTCATCAACACCCTGATGAGCGTTTTGCATCGAATTATGTTGCTGTAAACTGTAATCGATATCGATCGAGGTTTCAGAATTTGATGTAAATTTCCTATGCAGCAACTGTTCTCTTTCGTTGATCTGCATTTGAATACGCTGTTTCTTTTGTTGCCAATTTGTTAGGGCAGCCTAAATGTGAGGGTGTCACAAGATTAAAATAACGTAGATAAGAGACTAATGTTTGTTTTATTACCTGTAAATGTCGAATGTCGTATTTTAACTGGTCTACTTTCATTTTAGCATTTTGCCTCTGGGTTACAGGTACCTTATATAGTAACACATCCAAACGATCACAATTTCTATAAAATAGATAAGAAAAAACTTTTAATTATATTTAATTAATCGTAATTACTTCCAACTCACGCATTTACTGCGGCAATTTTTGTTTGAATTTCATTTTCGATTTTCGTCGAATCAATTCCGTTGGTGTTTAGTTGTTGGAAACATTGTTGCGTTTCTTGAATTAAACGATTTGTTTGATGATACAATACTTCCATATTTTTTTAATTTTATTTATTCTAAAGATGCGAATTAAATATGTTTTGGTCTTTTAACAAAATATATAAATTTTTTCTAACGACGACACGTCATATTTTGACATTACCAGATTGTCAAAATAATAATAAATGTTGAGGAACATAAAATGTAGTACTAGAACACCGTGTAATAATTGTTATAATATATATAATAATTGTATCGTAATAATTGTAATATATAACTAATGTAATAATTGTTTTTGTTGTAATAAAAAGTTTTTTTTGGATAAAAATAATATATATTTGTTCACCAAAACTTTTAATATGAAATTCGATTTCGACTTTTATTATTGATATGAATATTATGAATATATAGGACATGATTTGATCATTTCTAAATCTCTCGGGATGAACGCAACCTATTTCAAGCAGAAATAGAGCCGATAGAGATATAAGCTTAATCAAAGACTCTCAAGGCAAATATAATTTCTAACCTAATTTGGAACCTATAATCACTGATGGTGTGGCTCGTGCCGGTGCATAGCTATTCATTGGAGTGAAAACTTTAAGCAGTCACTAGAGAATACCAAAAACAGATTGTACTCAGGTAACCCGTACCTCTGCAAAACATAGATTTGTTTTGAAACTGAAAGAATCATTTTAACCCTTTTAACCATTCAAACGAGATAATCAGAATCATTTTAACCATTCAAACGAGATAAGGGATTCCAAAAATTCATCTACTCCTAGTAAACTGTAAAGTGAAATTCAACCGGCGAATCCCATAGAAGCCTGTGCTTCAGAGATCTATATACCCCAACTTAATCAATTTTTATTAGTAATAATGTTTAAGATCTGACTGGAATATAAGGAGGATGTTCGTACTTCTTGCATCCTATATGACACACATAATCAATCCCCGATTAAATAATCGTACGAGAAATTCTTGGGACATGGATCATATCGCCACTTACAAACCTGTATTTATAGCTTTGACCTCTACTTCTTGTCAATATATGAAAAAGTAAATTAAACATGATATCAGATTGGGTTTAGTACTCTTGATGAAATCATTGCTACAAATAGGAGAAAATTAACTGGTCGTAAAAACATAGATTCATACCCCCAAGACGTATTCGAATTTTCCGTTGTTTGTACTGCGATTTTAGAAATAGAAGCTTTTCTGATATGTCATTGGTGAAAGCGGTGGTATTTTGTTCCTAGTATTACTGTTGGTCTACGTTGTTATAAAGACCGCAACTGATTGCCTCTATACATTGTTACAATCTAACATACCATTTTGTTCGCTAATACATCAAGCTACGTAAAATGAGCATATAACTTACACCAAAACCCATCGTTATTCAATTTCGGTGGGAATTTCTCATCTAGTCGAGGTGAACTGGTCAGAATACTTAAATAAATAAAATACTTTAAGGATTTTGGGAAGTAGAAGAACATGATGATCAGATAGATCTTACCACCAATCGTTGACAACAACTCTTTAATTCAATACATAAAAGATTTGTGTAAAATGGATTTTCAATCTCTCTAAGTTGATGACACTGCCTAAAATAAGATCACAAAATAGAAGACCAAATCTATCGATATACTAATACAAGTATTAAACTCCAATGGCAATTGAAAATCCAATTAAATCGCTCTCGTGGCAAAGAAGGTAGCGTACTTGCTCTGTCATTCGGAGGTCTCGGGTGGTGACGATTCATCAATCACGATAGGGTGTTTTTAATCTTTATGTGTATGTAGATTGAACCGTGGGCCTCTAGTGGCATTGAGTTCTGGAATTATTTCCGCCATCTTTATTTTATATAAACTCCAATGGATCGTATTTAACCAATCAGCTGCACCTAGCTGAACATAGTCGTGCCAATTATGGTACTAAATATTGATTAACCTCAAATTTGCTAAATCGTAGAAAATGGTGGATCTTAATTTGATTTCCGTAAAGGATTCTTCGCATTAAGGTTTCACCATACACACAATCAAAACAGATCGTATCCGAAATAGCTAAATCTAGTCTAAATCCTGTATTGCAACAGAACATCTAAGCGCTTAAATACCCCCACGTGCTTGTTCAGCCTTCGCTAATTCAAATTCATGGATTTGCGATGCGCGTGAAAACGGACATGAAGCGATTTTTTAAGTACGGTCAAAATGGTTTCTGCATACGTTTACTATGTGAAATCCCGTGTTAACCCATGCTTCCTCGTCTAGAATTATTTGATGCTATAAAACCACAACATGTGTCTTAAAATTCCATCAAAGGCTTATTTGACCTGTTTCTTGTAGATGGTAACCAGAGTCGTTCACTTGGAACGTTCAGCGTCGATGACATTATTTTATGGGAGTATTATAGAGAATTATCACAACTAAAGGATTCTATGCACATACTTTCGGACAACGGCAGCCAATTTATTCGTACCAACAATCATTAACATAATAATGATCTTTATATTCAATCTTTTCTTAGAGAAAATGAAATTGTCATTATAAAGAAGTACGAAAGAAAAGATTTATAATTGATGATAACGGTGGGATAAAATAGATCGTAAAGCCGTAAGGTCTTTACAAGAGTCCGAGACAGAGATTTCGAATGCGTCGCATATCCCTGAAACTTGGATCAACTGTTATTTTTTATCTGGATGATCTTTAATCTGGACCTTTGTATCCAAGTTTGATGCATTACTCGAACATCATACAGATCTTTCGCATTTGATCAACAAACATGAACTTCAGTCATTCTGAGATTTCGGACGAGCCTATACGATTCGATTGCTTATCTCGGAACAACTGTGTAGTATTAAATGAACACATATATTTGTGTTAAAGTTGAAATAAGATGTTCGGCGAGGAAATCGAAGTGAAACTCCAAGACAATTTGGATCCCATCAAGTATTTCGATGTATGGAGATCTATCTATACGGTTAGTATTTTGAGTGGTAACGCTTATATTCGTCTCAAAATCTGAAACATAGAGTCGATACTGGTTAAATTAAAGACAAAAGTTTTCGAACTCCAAAAGTTCCTTATAATGCAGATAATCTCTGATTTTATGAAATACAAACCATTGACTGATATCTCTCAACCTATACCAATCAAACTAGGAGAATTGTTTGTGACACGAATTAACAATAATGAAAATAGCAAAAGAGTTATATTTGACCCATTTTCATCCTTAACAGACATATTCCATTGAGGACCAGCAATATTTACGCATCACCATTAATAATGACCCTTCGGTTCAAAGTCTTCATGTGCTCAGCAGGTCAGATTGACAGGTTCTATCTCAACAGCTTATAGTCATTATCTATAGCTCTCCACAATCGGGAATTACAAGGTCTAATATAATCCAAAGGTACTCCATTACAGAAGCGCGATTACCATCCATAAGATTGAGAATATCACATTGCTATAGGAACTTTTTATAAGTACTTGAATCAGGAAACGCAACCTTGTGTATGTGTTTATGTGTATCGGTCAGTAGAGTTATCGGACTTAACGGGTTACCCATAGCTTCCGACAGTGACATTTTATAACCATTTGGAACCATAAAGACCAAATTAAGTGCAGTCGGTTGGATGGCAATCTGCAACGGGTTCTCAAATTTGTAGGCAACTGGCCGCGAACCGTGATGCTGTTAATGAGTCTATAGTGTAGCGCGTTACCCTCTTGATATGAAGATGAGATCCAGGACCCAACAGGAGTCAACTGAAGGAAGTCCTAGGGAGATAACATCTAAAGCCGAGCTGCGCCAAGGCGTAGTAAACGACATATGACATCGAAATGAAGATGAATCAACACTCAACAGCAGGAGCGATCAACGTATATATGAGCTCTAAGGTTGCTGCCAAGAGACTGAAATATGTACAAGATCTACTTAAAAGCTGTAAGAACGTCGTGCTATTGGGAGAACTAACCTTATGAGATGAGACAACTTCAACAACCAATCTAAAACAGATTAAAATCATAAAAATTTAAATTCCTCGTTGATTGAACTTGGTTACTGGTTTAAAATGTGTTGGGTGATGACATTAGCTTACACTTCACAACCAAGCTAGTAATCGGTTCCATGGTAGCACCCTCAAATGCTTGATTAAGTGTTAAATCAAATGCGTGGCAGAATTTATGTTGAACTATTTACTGACATGGGAGATGTCAGGTCTATGAGTTCTGCAACATGGGTCATTACTGGTTCAGCCACATCACCGATTAAACGGTACCTTGCAATCCAACATTAACACCCCGATTCCCTTAGTCGTGTCACTTGCCACTTGTAGCGACAAACAAATTTTGGTATTCTCTTAGTCGACTTGTTGAATTGAAGCGAAAAACTTTGTATTCTAGTAGTCGTTTGAAAAGTTTCCTGTCACTTGGAACTACATTTATAGGCGCATGAAAATTTCAGTCGACAATAAAAATGGATCAAGAAAAAACGTAAGTTTTTGTTGTACAGTAATATTATTAAATTATTTTTAATTTTTATTTATTTAAATAACCCATATAGTATCAAAATTACAAATTGTAAGCAATTCGAATGTTTGGTCCAATTGATTTTGGGTTGAATCATTGGGCAGAAAGAAAGCTCGACGATTTACCAACCACTACATCACTAGAAATTCAAAATGAAATTGTATTTTATGGTACTTTATGTATTTTTTGTGGCACAATATTTAAAATGTGGCAATGGCACAATAATTCAAAATGTTTGTTTTTTTTGACAAGAGAAAATTGTGTCAAATTTTGTGGAAATCTATTAGTATTCCCCGATTAATTCAGTGATTGCGTTCGTTGCCTCACGTCACTTCAATCGACTAGCAGAATACAAATTTATAGATGAAGTGACACGACAACTGTCGCGGCGAATTAAGTGACACGACTAAGGGAATCGGGGTGTAAGTAAATTGAAACGTGTCTGCTAACTGACGAGTCGCGTTGCGCATGTAACGTCAAATATTGTATAATATGTGGAATCTAATTTGGACTAGATCCTAGCAAATAAATAAAAAATCCGTTAAAACCATAGCAACCATGTTTAGAAACAAAAGTGGTTTTCAGCTTTCACCTGACAAACAATTTCGTAGTTTTCATCATGTTTGACGACGGTAATTTAATATTTAGTGAAGTTTCCAATGATGTATTAAGTTTAGTTCCTCATCAGGATACACAAAAGTACAGTAATGGTTTTTATATTGTGTTCGAATAACTCTAAATTTATTTTAGCTCAAAGCACACAACGGACGTTCAAACTGGGACTGATGTAATCGAATGCAAAGAAATAGGAACAGATTCAATAGCTATTTTCGATCAAGCGGTAAGCAAGTGACTCGTTTATACATTTTATATTGGGTGATATTTGACTGTATTCGTTGTAGACTCAAACAGAGTTTGCATCAAACGGAAACGCCAATGACGATGAGGCATTAAGCCAATGGTTGAAAAAAATTTATCCCTTTCTCGAAGAGGAACTAGCAATGGGCATAACAAAACTGTTCGATTGGTCTTCCGATGAGAACAATACACTTGAGATTACAAAGTATCAAACAATTTCGTTAACATCAGAAAAACCCGATTCAGATGATCAACTGGAGAATGGTAATTGTACCATTTCATGGCTTTCGTTGAGCACCGAAATTTATCCATTTATAGCAATTTCATTTCACCCAAACCACACCTCGTGGTGTGAACATGAAACTCCTGAAGTTCGAATATTTGGCCCTGAAACTACACATACCAAAATATATTACAAGCAAATGGTTGAGATTCCGGTAAAATCATGTGTCACGAACCTATCTACGAATGTCTATAATAAGGATATGTTTGTTGGAAGTAGCATTTCAGGAGATTTATATGTATTTGAGTACAATCCATCATTAAACAAAGTCAAAGAATTATTCTGCGAATCGTATCAGCACGGTTCGATAATCGGATTCATATGGATGAAGAACAACTCGATAACTTCGGAAGTAAATTTATTGTCGTGCCATCAGGACGGTTCGCTAATATTGTGGAAAATCGGTAAAGTGATCACAAAGGATAAAGTTTTTAAGATCAATCCACGAGAAAAATCTTCAATCGAGCTGACCTCAGCAATTGGTTTGAGCGGTTCTGAATTCGTAATTGGTAGCAATGATGGTAAATTATACTTGTGTTCCGCGTCCCAATTGCTACCGATACGCGGACAAACCAATTTATTCGATCCAGTTATAAATGAGTTGGAGACGCATAAATTCGCTATCTCGACGCTAGCTGTAACCGACTTGAATGACAAACGATTATTAGTTAGTTGCGATATGAGCGGGGAAGTATTTTTTCATGATATCGAAAGCTCGAAGATACAAGACTCAAAACCGGTAATAATGAAGCTACCATTGCCATTTAAGAATCATATTGTGTGCACGAAAACGGCAACGCATATATTGAGTCCGGGGATCGATGGTGTTTTGGAAATTTATCGTGTTGATAATGGGGAGCTCTCCCAATTGGATGGCGGTTTAAAAGGAAAAGGGAATTTGATTTCTATTTCGAATACAGGGTGAGTAGAATAGGATTGATAATCGATAAAGGTATTGACGTGAAACTTGGGTTTCAGGCACTTGCTTATGACGGGGGTTTATACCAATGAGCTGCAACTTTATAAAATTGAGAATAATTAAAATAAATCTTATTAAATTATTATAAAGTTTGAATTTTATTCGTCATCTTCATCTGAGTTATTAAGAAAATTTCCCCATTTCGAATTTGGGTTGAGTAATTTTGTCTTAGGAGGATGACATGATGGCTTTGTTTCATTTTGTAGTTTCTCGTTTGCGGCTGTTAATTGTGAGCACTGCGATAGCACACTACCATCAGCGAGCTCAAATTTAGATTTTTTATTAAAATTAAAAAAAGTTGATGTCGTTTGTGAGGGTACTGGATCGTGAGGATTTTCCTCTGTCGATGGGTATGATTTTCGTTTAAAAGCATTATTTTGGGACCTTCTATATTTAGATTGTATTATGTACTCTTCTTTTATATCTTCTAAGTCTGATTCAGAATCATCAGCAGGTTCTACAAATGTACCCCATTTGCTAGACTTGGCCAGATCGCATTGATTTGTTTCAGGAATACCGTCCTCCGGTCGATTTTGTTCCAAACCAAAATCAGGCATATCGATTTCTCCTTTACCTATTTTGAGAATAACATCGTGTGCCATTGTCTCCAATTCCTGTTTTCCCATATTGAGTTTTTGTACCAATTTGCGACACTCTAGGCCCGAACCACGACCAAATTCCTGCTTCAATGTTTGTTTCGCGCCACACATTTTACAACCCCATTTTTTATCTTTTTTAACTATATCAACCTAAAATTATTAATTAGACACCCATTAATATCTTAATCTTTGTATAAATACCTGGTTTATATTACTTGATACATCAGACATTTGTAACATTTTACGATCCGAAGTTCTTGAGGCATTTTACTTGTATGTAGGAATGAAATTGTGTTGTGATGATCAACCAAAGTTAGTTAATTTATTATAGGTCGAATCGTTTCGAAGTGCGATTCACGTACATTTCGCAGTGAACCCTGCCCATAAATCTAGTACAAAAAATGAATTGACATTTCATTGTTTTGTATCTTGTAATGAGCATAGAAATATATAATACTATATAGAATGAACATAAGCAAAATTGTTGTTGTTTTTCCATACAAAATCTTTTGTTTCAAGCGTTATCAGTATGAGTGAGAGGTATATATAAAAATTCAATATGGCGGTTGCTTCTTTTCACATAAACACCAAAACAAACTTTTTCAATTTTGGGATTGCTACAAGCCAGTCTATGTTTAAGTGATTGTAAAATTTTTAAAAAATAAAAAATAATAAAGTGTTCAGTTAAATTTAATTAAACAATATATGACCTTTACATTGTGTTATTTTAAAAAGTAATATTATAATTAATAATGAAGTGTATTATGAAAAATTACCGAAATTATCAGGGCAAAAAAAAATTGGGAATTTCGTTTCATAGGTACGTGTTTGTTTATATTTTATGACTCATAACTAACCTAATAGTGCAAATATATTAATAAATTACCAAAAATAATCATTTTTAATTTAAAATTTAGCAAAATGATTTTGTTATAATTGTACATTGTTTGTTTTGGTGCATATAGAATATAAACATTTAGTTTTACCAGTGCAGTAGATTTAATATTACGAAAGATAGTACATAATATGGTCACCCAAAATGGCGCGCGTGTGTACGATATTTGATTTAGTGCTGTGTTTTAAATTTAATTTTTTCATTTTACAATTAAATACAATAAAGTTTAATAATTCATGAGTTTTAGATTGTATATTGATAGTGAAACAATAATTGGATTTTTTTTTGATTTTTTATGCTTAATTTCTTTCAGATTACCAAAGTGCAAACATATGGAAGAAAAATGGTTAAGCATTTTGGAAAAAGAAGTGAAAAATCAGATTCATAAACGGTCGCTCGTATGTATGTTCAGCACATTTTGATGAAACTTGTTTTATGGCACGGAAGGATGCGTATAAACGCAGAATTTTGAAGGATTCAGCCGTTCCCAGCTTATTTCGTTGGGACAATAATTGTGAAAATGTTGATCAAAAAAATGCTAATATTAACACCATTGAAATTACACCAGAAACTATATTTTGTGGATTAGGCCTATCGGGGACACCACTTGAAAAAAAACGCACCAAGTACTCTTCCTCTTGGGAGGTGTGGAAACGAGTACATTAAATTATAAATATATATATATATATATATATATATATATATATATATATATATATATATATATATATATATATATATATATATAATATTAATATTGTGATCAATGGTTGTAAATTTGTAATATATGTTAAAGTCGGCAACTTCATTGCAAATCCCTTTTTTGAATTAAAAGCACGCCTATGATATTTCTATTTCTTTCTCTTTTTTTTCACAAATTTGGAACGCTTGACGTTTAATAATGTTCATTCTATATAATATAATATATTTCTATGGTAATGAGTAGATTGTCAAAATTCTAAGAAATTTTAATTTATTTTTATGTTTTTTAATTTTCTAAGTTTTTAATTTTAACTAAATGTGCTTTTAGTTTGTGTTAAAATACTTAACAACAATCGATAAATATAATTAATACGAAATGGGTTGCTGGAGATCATTTGTAACTCGAATACCATACGCAACACTGATTGCCACCGTGATGTGCTTGATTGGGGTTGGTGTGTTTTGCGGAACCATGTACCGTGGTGCATCACTAACTGTGATTATGTTCGATCAAGTGTTTTATCAACGGCTCGTATGGATTGAAACACTACAAATTGTTTTTGTTATAATTGGTGCTTCGATGGGTGCTATTGGTTTTATGATCCTGTTTATTGGATTCTTGGCAACAGGTGCAACAAGACAAAAAGTTTATCGACAATGGGGTTCACGTGTTGGTGGACGTATATCATGTGCAATATTTATGGTTATAGCGTATATTTTAAATTTTGTCTGGATACTTATACTGTGCTTCCTTGTTGTTGTAACATTTGTGTTTACCGTATTCTGGAATATGTGCTCTGAGGAGGATGCACACAAAACTTGTATTGATTTGACCCAGTTTCATTTTATGTTTCCGTCGAGTATACGGCAAGAGGATTTGCGTATTTGTGAGAAATTCCGTTTCAAGGCATTTTGCAAGGATGCTGTCGAAAAGGCTGAAATTATGTACATTTTGGCAACTGTAAGCTGTCTCCTCATTATATTAAGTTTGGTACACTATTTGATGTGCTTGGCGGCGAACTACGCCCATATTCGGGACCACGAAAAGCTTCAAGAACTTCAAGAAATACAGTATCTTCAGGAAATCGAAGAAAGTTACGACCCAAAAGATCGTTTTTAGGATGGACAATAAATTGACTGTGGCAGCTGAAGGCAACGAAATTTTATAACTTTTTTTTTATAGTTAAGTTTATACATTTACGTTAGACTGCGCATAAAGACGTTATATTTTTTAGATTTAGAAGTAAGATAACATAAAAGTATTAATATATTTTGATAAAAATTGAACGAGACGATAAAACGCTTCACGAAATTTTCAGAACACGACATAAAATTTTATATGTATCACAAAATATCAACTAACATTCCATTTTAATTATACAAATTTATATACAAATTAATGTAATGCATGTAATATGTATGCTAAAATTAATTATTAAATTAATTTTAATTCAAAATTATACAATATTTTGTACTTTCGTATAATAAATACAGATTTTATACATTATATACATTTTTTGGTGTTATATTTATTAAGCTGTTATCGTTTAAATATTAATCGTCAATTTGTTTGTTTGATTTAAGATAAATTTATCGATTTTAATTAATAAAATTGTTAATTAAAAATAAAATAAGTTATGTGAAATTACCTCGTTCACATGACAGTTTTTTCTGACAGTCGGACTCCCAAATCAAATCACTATGTGAACGAGGTCACGTTACTTCAGAAATTGAAACATAACCTCGAAACGAGTTTATTTTGTGACTTTTTCAGTCCATCAGTTTAAAAAAAAAATTAAAAAATATTTTTAAATATTTTGGAAAAGTATAAATTATTAAAAATATCTAGAATATAAATTAAGCTATGGACGATGACGGTGAAGATGGTTTAGCTGTCGAAGAAAATTATTATGCCTTTTTAAATGTCCCACGAAATGTAAGTAATAACCTCAATTTGATTACACAAAACATTGCTTTATTTGCATATCCAATCAATATTATGTATTTATAATTATTTTAAGGCCACACCGGAACAAATCAATACTGCCTATCGTAATTTAAGTCGTATATTTCATCCTGATAAACATGTCAACGATGATAAGAAACAAGAAGCCGAGTTGATATTCAACCGAACAAAACGAGCCTATGAAGTCTTATCGGATCCACACAAGAGGGTTATCTATGATTGTCTGGGGACAAAGGGTTTAGAAACGGAGGGATGGGAAATAGTGCAGAAAACAAGAACGCCACAGGAGATTCGAGAGGAATACGAGCGGCTGGGAAAGGAACGCGAGGAGCGGCGATTGCAGCAAAAAACAAATCCCCGTGGCAATATTGTCGTGAATATAAATGCAACCGAAATGTTTACTACGTACGACGACGAGGAATATAAGTAAGTGTATGATGAAATAGTGATGTAATTTTATTCATTTGATCTAACTAATTAAAATGTTACTTCAGCCAATTTTCATTAGGGAGTATTGAAATTTCTGGCATGAGCATATCCCAATCGATTGAGGCTCCTATGACAAATCGCGATACCGTCGTTTTATCTGGTAATTTAAGTTCACACAATGGAGTCGGAAATGGTAATTTTATATTGGCTGGACGCCGTCTTGTCAACAAGGGATGGTTTGAATTCGATATTGGTGCAGGTAATGGTCCAACGTTAGCGCTTAAAGGTTCAAAAACTTTAACACAACGAGTATTCTTCAATGGTGGTGTAAATATTAATTTTCGTAATGATTATGTACTACCCGGACTCGTGGGTACGTTAGCGGTACAACTTAACAAAAATACAATTGGCTATCTCACCTATAATGCTGGCATTCAATCTTCCCTGTCGACAATCGTTGAACGAACCACAGAAAAACATCATATGCTTCTCAATGCCACAATAGGTATTCCGCACTGCTTTTTATTTTCTAGTTATACACGAAAATTAGACGAATATAAATTAAAAATTCGTTTGGCCACAAAAGTCGGCACGTTTGGTTATTCAATCGAGTATGGTATGGATAAAAAAGTTTCGAAGTATAGTACTATTGGAGCAACTGTGGTATTTGGCGCCCCGTCTGGTGTCACACTTAAGTTAAAGTATGTAGTACTTTATCTAAACAGTTCAATATTAAAAATAACATTATTGCTATTTTATTCTAGATATGTTCGATCCTCACAATCGTTTATATTCCCAATTCATTTGAGCGAAGATGTAATACCGTCAGCTATATTTTATGCCACTGTAACGCCGATTATTAGTTGGTTACTCATAAAACAATTAATTTTAGATCCAATGAATGCCGAAAAGAAGAGACGAGAAATTGAAAAAACCAAGGAGATTAATCGGAATCGAATGGATATGAAGCAACGTGAGGCCGAGGCTGCTATTGATTTAATGGCGGCGGTCTATAATCGTATATGCCGCGAAGAAACTGAACGAAATGGTTTAATTATCGTTAATGCACTGTATGGTAATACGGAAGGCTTAAGCGAATCTGATGATATGTCACAGAATCGTTCACATCCAGCTGTCATCGATGTCACAATTCCCTTGCAATGTCTCGTCAAAGAAGGCAGATTAATTTTATACGACGCGAATAAGGTACGGTTCGATTCGATCATCATCAAATTTTATATTTATGATTCTGCTTCTTTACAGAGTGAACTATCTGGTTTCTATGATCCTTGTATTGGGGAAGATAAATACCTTAAAATAGAATATACGCATCGTAATATAAAATCTGTAATTCAAATAGCGGATAAAGAGCCACTGAAATTACCATTGGAAGAGGTTGTGTCATAGTCCTAGTAGAAATTATCGTTGCTTGTTATATTTTTTGTATGTTACACAAATTTTACGTTCATATATTCAGATTCGGAAGAAGGGCTTAAAGTGGGAATTATGCCAATTAAAATGGAAGCTACCACAGTGAACTGTTTTAGTTCAAATTTAATTATTACTTTTATAAATATTGTAATTAATTTGTTTAGAAATGCAAATAAATTAGTTTTTAATTTACAAAACACAAAATTATTCTATATTCTGTCGTTATATGCACTGAATGTGTTTTTAGTTTAAGCCGGTTTGTACTAATTTCAACGTTGGAGAAAGTAACGAGCCAAATAAAAAATCACGATTTTTTTACTTCCTAAAAAAAATGGATCAAGTTGTTCGATGAGAGCTTCGTTCATATGGTATGTATCAATGACCATTTTGACGGAGCAATTTAACATTTGCGGAGAGACAACTAGGGAAGTAAAATACCATCTACAAGTTATCTATAAAAATGGCTATGCAGTAACTAAATGAACATCTAAAAGAAAATCAATAACCATCAAAAGCATTGTGGACATCGAGAAATTGCCACTTCATAGGAAACCAAATACAATCAATTCAGTTTCAAATCTGACAAATTAAACTTAATTTGATAAATGTATTATGTGTTTCGAGTTTGATATTCTCTTGGCAGATTAATGTTTTTTTAATTGCTGAGCTACATTTTACTGACATGGAAATATTAAGAACCGTGTCAACAATCTGACTCCATCGGTTTCGATCACGAGCTAGGTTAGGTTAGGTTAGATTAGGTTAGAGTGGCTGCTAACGCACACTTAGACCGTTGCCGGTCCGTTGTGATACCACAGGATCTTAGTCCCCTAATACCTCTAACACTCTATTGTAACCATCCTGAGCTACTAATGTAGCGTAAAATGTCCCGCACCTTACTATCTGCAAGATCTGAAAGGTTGTGCATTACATACCTACCCAAGTGTAAATGTCTTCTTAGTGCCAGTGCAGGACAAGAGCACAGGAAGTGAACAAGCGTCTCTTCCTCCTCTTCGTCCATGCAGCTTCTACAGAATTTATTTGTTTCTAGACCCAGCCTTCTCGCATGTTCCCCGGAAAGGCAGTGTCCCGTTAATATTCCTACTATTCTTCTTAGATCTCTCTTCTCCAGATAGATTAAGGTCCTGGAGCGATTCAAATCCAACCTTGGCCACATTTGTCTCGCTCTCTCACATGTGAGGGTGTTAGACCACCTCTCCTGTGCTGAAGCTTCCGCCCCTTTCCTCAGAGCCAGTCTAAGCTCCGCTGTAGGCCTCCCCACATTGGCCCTTTCAGGCTTCAGCTGAAGAGTTGTACCTTGTCTAGCTAGTTCGTCTGCCCTGCAGTTACCCTTGACGTCAGAGTGGCCGGGGACCCAGATAATCTGAATATGCTCACTCATTTCGTTAAGAGACGAGTGGCAACCCAATACCACCCTAGACTTCAACAGCACTGCTTCCAGCGACTTGATAGCCGCCTGACTGTCCACATAAATCTTGATATCCCTCTTGGATATCACGTTATGCCTCAACCAGTTCAAGGCTTCCTCAATCGCTATTATCTCCGCCTGGTACACGCTGTAGTGGTCAGGGAGACGAACGGAAATACTTATATTTAATGCTCCACATAACAGCCCAGCTTCGACCCTACCATCTAGCTTCGAGCCGTCCGTGTAGAATTGTATAGCTTCGGTTTCCAGTGCTAGCTTATTCCCCCAAAATTCTCTTGAAGGGATAAAGGTTTGAAAACCTTTCTCGAAGCATAATATCGGCGTAAAATAGTCAAGGTTCAACATTTCCTTCTTTAGCGAACCAATTATTGTTGAGTGACCTGCCTGAAGGTGTTTCCACTGAGACACGGCCGTTAGTCTAGTGGCTATGTTATCACGAGCTAGCTCTTCATACAGTTGCAGACAACTCATACCAACAGTTCATACAGTGCCACATATTACATACAGTGCCACATATATTTATGGCCATGGTCCGTAATCATTTGTCTTTTACAATATCTGGGTTTTATGTTTTAGCTAAAGAAAACCCATCTCCCCAATACTATCATTAGCTGAATTTTTTTCCAACTTTTCAGGAGTAAACAAAGACTAATTGCTGTTTGCTCTTATGTCTCTGAACTCAGGAGCAATGGGACCAGATGAGATGTCTTTCAGATTCAAACCCACACTTTGGAAAAGCAGAACACGGAAACGTAGTAAAACAAATAATTAATTCAATAAAAACGAAACATCTAGAGGACCAACACAATCATATCACAATAACAAAAGTCACGTCCAGCAACAGAGAATACGAACCGAATGACCCGCCGGAGGTAAATATTTCACAAACATATATGAATATATTAAAATGCACCAATACAAAGAAATCATATGGATTAGATTGCACTCCAAATATAGTAATGAAACAATCACCGAACTGTGCTACTGTATACCTGATAATTGATTGCTGTTTAGATACGATCACTCAAACACCCATGCAATTGTAAAACTAACTTCAGACGTTTGTCGAAATCTCAACAACAAAGTAAATACGTGAGTAATAATGATCGATATGAAGAAGGCTTTCGTATCAGTTTGGTTAGACGGTCTACTGTTTAAACTGTATAAAATGAAATTCCAGGACGAATTAATACAAATTCTGCATGAAATGCTGTACAACCTAAAATTCGTAACAAATAGTAATGAAACATACAGTACAAATTTCAATAACCACTCCATTATTGTTCAACCTTTACACAAAAGATCTAATCATGAACAACACACTTAACGCCGAAACAGTACAAACAATTGCATATGTAGATGACATCGTTATCTACAGTTCTGATACCAAAATAAAAAAATATCGTTCAGAACATACAAAATAATAGCAACAAATTGTAAAATATACTACATGGCATATCAAAATCAACAAGAGTAAATGCGTAACCATTTTGTTTGGGAAACATACACAGTTCGAGTGATCGAGCAGCAACTCATCGTAAATATCTTGGAATAAATATAGATCGACTATGCTATATGAATGAATACATAAACATCCAAATTGCGAAGGCCAAACGTGCATTCATGTGCATTCAAACAATCTGCTGCCAGACATTAATAATACAGGTTTAACACAAATTCTTCATATATGGAAAAAATGAGAATTTTTTTAAAGCAAATGTATACGACACTGCAGAGGATTATTTCTTAAAGCAGATACTAGCTATAAACCTTATAGATCTAAAACCCAGTATAATAACTTTAAACCTGACAGAATTGATTTCCACATCATGCAACCTATCCTAAACCATATCCGAAGAACTACCTTTAACTAAACAAACTACCTTTTATATGGACCGTATCTTACATGAAATTTACTTTCACAGAACACCATAGCCGTTGATAATATACCAGGGTCAGAAGTATTTATCTTGTTGGATAAAATAGATTAGAACAGGAAAGCATGTAAAAATCCATATCAAGATTCTTAAGATTCAACACAGAGTTCAGAATAATAGATATCACAAATGTCAACAAACGCTAAACAAATACTGCTGGTTGCAAATAAGTTAATTTTTTTTTATAAATTTGTATAAGAATCCTAAATTAAAATGATACAGTTTTTTTTTAAAGAAATTGTTAATGGCATTTAGTAGCTAGGTAGTATAGCTAACTTTTATGCCAGCAGAATAATGAAAGCAAATGTATCTAAGAAACTCAAATTATATATTGAATAACAAAACGAATAAATATTAGGCAAACAATCAAGCTTGAGTATCCTGACAGGAAAAAGTAGTTAATCAATTAGAAAGAAATTTGGAGTTCTGAAATTCTTTCCTCAACTCCAAATTGTAAACAAGATAACTCAATAAAAAATTTGGTTAAAAAAAATGCCTTTCAAATTTTGTTTTGCACTACTCCATATATCTCCATATATCTCCATATATATATATATGTTACTTATCCATTTGTTTAATTATTTTATTACCACTAGTATTTTTCCTAAATCTAAAACATGTAAGGCTATTGCCATACATAAGAAAAGGGATTCTTATTCATTAGCAAATGTGTAGGTAATTTTACTCCTATTTATTATTTCAAAAGTGCTTCGAACTAGATCAAAAATGTATTTTAAAACTTCAATAGTACAGTTGCACTGTTAATAAATGAATCCATTGGTCTTGACAAGCCTTGATATTGTTGATCTTTTCGAAAGCCACAAACTCTATTAATTTTCAGGTTAAAAAGTATAAACTTTTTAATCAGTTTAAATTCTTAAACGAAGCTTCCAACTTAACTTTGTCGTATCTAACAGATCGTTGTGCCAAATTCTCCGTTTTCTAACATGTTGACCCTCAATCTTGTGTCCGGGTTCGTTGTTGTGTTGGACAGAACTTTTATTATGTTGTTGAATTTTTTAGCAAACTAGGTTTTTACGGATGCCGGCCATCGGGCTGGGTTAGCCATCCAACTAGAGTTAGTCGTCTCCTAGAACAAGTTCTGGTTACTGTGGTGGTATTCTTTGAGTATTATGTTTCGTGTAAAATATTTATGAAAAATTGACGCACCCTCCTGGTAAATGAACTTGTGCTATCATTCCTATATTTCAATAGCTATTTTGTGCCTATATAGATGATACAGTAGTTGATATTTACAATAGTTTGAGACCTAATTCTGATTGTTGAATTAGAGTTGAATCGAAATCCTTCCTGGCACAAAGCCATTATGACTTATTGAGAAGTCCTGGAAATTGGATTGGATTCATTGAGCTGAAACAGAAAATGGTTACATAAACGAACAATAGAAGTAATTGATTGATTGATAGGACTGTAGGACCAAGCGCTAGGCTAGATTCCCGGATAATGGCGGGCCTATTCCTACAGCCGTTTACATAAAACGATATAGGTAAGGATAGAAAGGTATGTTAGTTAGGAAAAAGCGACCCGGTTACAGACACCATGACAGTCGGTACTAAACTACTATTAGCAGACTATTGTCTATTAGTAGACAAGACAATCACAATTCTAATCTACTAGTCTGCAATCGCCAATCAGCATTCTCCAGTCCGCAAAACCTATCTGCTCTGCTGTATTTTGAATAAAATTAAAACTAAATTAAAATTAAAATCCTAAAATAAATTTATTAGTTAGTCGCTAAGGAATCTGTAACTTAATTAATTAATTTTATTATTTATTTTAACTCCCATCCGCACAACTAACCTAATTAGAACATAAGTACAGAACTCTGAAAGAAAGTTTTTTAACTTTTTAATTAATATGGTATGAAATTTTAAGCCATCCATTACGATAAGGCTACCATAATTTTGTAACATGCTCATCAGAAAATCAAAATAGACTACGGCGACAATCTTCAGCAGAACCATTTTTCTGTTACATAATTAGTAAACTAATATAATTTGTTAGTAAAATCTATATCATTTTCACATTAACATTGGTTATAATTTTTATTAGGATAGGAAGGGCTTTTCTAATTCGATCATATGTATTTGTGTTACTTCAACAGTTCAAATTGGAGTATTAACGTTAATTATCCTGGGGTCTTCTCGTCATATGCTGCATATAAAGTTGCGTCCCTATATTTCCAGATCCACCACCATCTAGCGCGAGGGACAGTATTTATTTATTTTATGACCCGACAGCATTTCATATACATACATTATGACGACCTAATAAACTGTCAATTCGTGTATAGGGTAAATTATTTATATAAATAAATAATTGAGTAAGTTATCTATAACCTGCAACTTAGCTATAAGGTATTAAAATTAAATCAATTAATAAAATTCTAAAATAAATTTATTAGATAGAAATCTGTAACTTAATTATTATTAATTTTATTATTTATTTAAACTCCAGTCCGCTCACCAATCATAGTTAAACGAAAATACGAAACTCTTAATTAATTAACTATCGGATCCTGAATCTGTAACAATCAATTAAATTATAATAATATGGTATGCTAGATAAAGTACCCGTCAACCATTACGCTGATGATACCATAATATAAGAATATGTTTATCAGAAAATCAAAATAAATCTCTGAAAACGTTTTACATTCCAAAATTATGCAAAATCTCTTGTCAAATAAAATAAACTTTCCTTGTAAACCCCCTCCAACTATAATCTACTTATATAAATAATTACTTATATAAATAATTAAAACCAAACTTTTCAGTTCACGGTTCATTAATCAAAAAAGAACAATTGATATCGACTTCAAAATTGATATTGCCCCCAACAAATCCCACTCGCGTCCAAAACCCCACATGTCAACAGAAGCTCCCAACCCTCATGCCCGTCCCAATCACACCAAGCCCCAAAGGGTCGACATCCTCCATAAAGCCAAACAAAACATCAAAACCTCCCGATCCTCTACAAAATTGCATGCTTCCAAACCAGTTCCAACTCCCCGCCACTAAAATGAAATCCCCGCCTGACCCGTCACAAACTTCCAGACTAAACAACCCAAAATGTACCTCCGATAATGGAAGATACAGACTCGTGTTTTGCATCAAATCTAAACACTCCTGTCCTACAAAATCCCTGAGGATGTGTACACTTTCATTATTATCTATGTGTCACACACACGCACCCTTGTGCTATACACACGTTACCTCAACTTATTCTATTTCGCACTCAAATCCGACTTCCTATCAAATGATATGAATGGAGCCCTTGAGAAGTCAATACCAACTATTCCTCTTTTTAAAAATGTACCAAATTTCAATAAGCGGCTACTGAACCCATAAACAGTAAGAATCGAAGCAGATCCACCACACCTACAGCAAAGTGACACCCTGAACGTAGGCATACGCATCCTTTAAAACTTTCCAAAACAAGGACACTCAAACCCGATACAAGACTCAAAGCTGCATTCTCCATCACCGGAAACACACCCCGGGACTACGACTGAAAACCATTCAATCCCAAAACCCGCGACCAAGTCAAGCGCAGGCCCGATTTCAACGACGAAAAATTAAAACCAACAACAATCAACACTAAACAATCAATCCTGCAGTTAAATAGGAAGCCTCGATACTGCGGCTAGTTTCGGAGGACGCCATCAGACTTCGGACCGAGCCGAAACCGAACAAGAACATGTTGGAGGAACCAACCTCTATCGGTACCTGGAACTACACGCCACAAATTCACTTCGCACCCCTCAGCAAATCTGACACATTCGCGTCACCACACCCATAATCTAAACGCCCACAACTGAATCACTCGTGCCAAAATCCATCCACCACCAACAAATATGTATTCAATTAATTAAAGAATCGCGACCGTGCCT
Source organism: Tipula lateralis (assembly GCA_963932295.1). Classification (NCBI taxonomy): domain Eukaryota; kingdom Metazoa; phylum Arthropoda; class Insecta; order Diptera; family Tipulidae; genus Tipula; species Tipula lateralis. The sequence goes on along the minus strand of OZ010737.1, from coordinate 131,100,122 downwards.
GCTCTACCTAGTCGGAACCCACTCCAAAATATGTCAATTCACTCCACCTCAAAGTGCCTCCGCTCCACACCCCCATATACAAGTCACCTACCTAGTCGTATAAAAACTGTCCCTTCAACCTTTAATATATACATGGCACTGCATTAAAATCCTAATAGTATTACAGCCAAAAACTAAATTTAAATGTTCATACAATAATTAAATATAAGAACATTACATGGAAACCCATCAAATATCAAAATACAAAAATAAACGAACAATAGAAGTAATAAGACCACAAATCATCAAAATCATAATATATTGACCGTAAGCTATAGTATCCGAACACAAATTGGTAATTGGGAAATTATAACAGAAACAACCACGGTAGCACAAATTGAGGAGAAAATAAAACGCTACAACATTGAGATGTTGGGTCTCAGGGAAGTAAAAAGGAAAAACAGGGAAGCTTGAACAATAAGCATAGCAACCTTTCTGATCGCACCAACACACACAATAAAGGCAGTTTAACATCAACTAAACCAAAGAAAGCACTACTGGAAGGGAAACCGATCAGTAGCAGAATAATATTAGCACGTTTTAAAATAAAAATGAAAATAAAAAATGCCATCAATACAGTCATATGCACCTACGGAACATCCAGGCGAAAATGCAATGGATTAAAAAATAATACAAGGAATACATTCAAAGTAATGCTGAGCGAATATGAGGATCAATCAACCAACAACGAAGAATGGAACAAGCTGCCTTTAGAACAATCAATCGAATGGACTTTACCACTGTAAATAGTCTTCGTATACTAGGAACGTGAATTTGACTCAATCAGTCGAAACTAAATATGGAATGCACGTTTCGTAATGAGTATGTCCATAATTGAACTAATCCAAAGATGTATCGGTATGCCGAAAGCAAAGTTCAGTACTAAAGGAAAACATAGTGAAAAATTCTTCCACTCGCAAGAAGAAAAGCAAGGTTGTATATTATCTCCGGTACTATTCAAAATAACGCTTGATACCATCACTCGGCACCACATCTCCAAATGGTATTCGATGAAAACCACTCAAGCGACTCAATAATTTTGACTACCCAGATGATATTTGTTTGCTAGCACATAGACGAGAAGTGTCAGACCACGCAAAGGAGTTGGTCTAAAAATTAAGAACAGTAAAACCAAAATCATGATACTCAACATGATCAATAGTACTCCAATCACCATCAATAATACGTCAATCGAAAAGGATTAGAATTTCGTATATTTCGGTTTACTGTAGCTAAAACAGGTGGCGCAGAAGAGGACACCAATCAACAAAGCCAGAAATACGTGCTTGACAAGGCTTGGGAGATGCATCCGTCCTGTCGATAAAACGAAACTACGATTGTTCTGCTCTATGGATGTGAATCTAAAAAATACTTTATACAAAGAAGCTCACACAAAAACTACAAGTGTTAATAAACAAATATCGGCCACTGACGACCAAATGGCGCAGTATAGTTAAAACTGCGGCAGTAGGAGTGGGAGGTACTGGTTTCGTATCCCGCGTATAGCGGTGGGATGCAAAAGAGATTTTTCACCATCTGCCTACGATCGGTGGTGTGAATGAACACATATTGACCCCCTGTTGCAGAACTCATGCGCTAACTAACCCATCTTCCATATCAGTACTATATAGGCTGGCATGGAGCTATGTAATCTGTAGATGGTTCTACGTCAATCGAACCTATAGCCGCGTACGTTCTCGATACGGCTATAGGTCCGATTTACGTGGCTGTAATGGCGTAAGGTAGGACAAAACCAAGCAAACCGCGAAAGGGTTAGGAGTGTCCAGAGTCACAAAACAGATTGAGAAAAACAAAATATTGGCCACTGGTAAGCAAATGTCAGCACACAGAGAAAGCCTCCGAATGACATCACACGAATATCATTGGAATGGAATCCGCAAGGAAAGTCGGAAGACCAGAATTGATCTGGAAGAGAACGCTGCTAGCAGAACCAAAAGAACTCGATAAAACAAAAGGAGAGTCTAGCAGACGCCTGTTTATAAGTCTTTTTGTCCTATGCTCCTAAAATGGAGATAAATGAGCAAAAAATCAATGATGATGAAGTTAAGAAAACAGATATGTAACCGCATAATTACATTATGGATAAATTATATTTTCTTACATTTTCTCAACATCTATAACTATACCTATATCATTCGTTTATTGGTATAACGCGTTAATTAAGGATAGTTTTGTCTTGAATTGGCTCGCTGCATATACGTACATATATGAGATGGCGAGAATATATAGTTTCATGAAATAATAATTGAATAATATGTATGTACGAAATGTTGCTTTAATTACCTTGCTGAGGGGGTTTCGATGAGGGGCGGACCAGTGCTTTTAATCACTTTTGTTATACACTTATACCTTGATTAGCGTCGCATCAATTTGACGTCGTTATAAAAATATTGTTTGTTTGTTTGTTTGTTTTTATCTCTACAATCTGTTTCGGGGCTCGAAGCACTCCCAACTCTTTCGCGGTTCGCTTATTAACGTCCTACCTTACGCCATTACAGCCAAATCGAGGACGTACGGCTATAGGTCCGATTTACGTAGAACCATCTGCACATTGCATAGCTCCATGCCAGCCTATAGTACTGACATGGAAGATGGGTCGGCCCATGAATTCTGCACTCCAACAGGGGGTCATAGATGTGTTCATTTACACCACCGATCGTAATCGTGTGGTGAAAAATCCCTTTGACATCCTGCCCCTATCGGGATTCGAACCCGGTACCTCCCGCTCCAGCTTTACCCACTGCACCATTTGGTCGGTTTGTCGTTATAAAAATATTTGTAGGTTCACAATGTTTTCATTGGTGCGAGATAGGTCATTAAAATGTAACAGCGGGATTCAACTGCATCACTGTATGCAATGCTTGTATGTCATTCGATTCGGTGGTGGTGCAAGACAGAGAGCAAGCCGAGGTTATATTGTACTTCAATATACTACAATAAAATTAGACAGCACTTTGAACAGTGATCTGTTTGTGTGTTTCTTGCGATTGTGTTCAAAGTGGTTTTTAGTTTGAAAATAATTTTGGATTTATTAAATGGATAATTTATTATTATGAGGATGTTCCCACCTCTCATATACAATATATAATGTGTATAGGATTTTTATAAATGAAAATATTATTTAAATTTGTGGCAAATTAATTAAAATTGCATAATTGCACATATTGTATGTAGAATGTGTGAGTTGGGTGATGGTCATCTATATATGCTTATATAATTTGCTGTGTAGTTTCGATGCGATTAGAATTACCCGGAAATAATTTTAGATATAATATTTTGGAAGGTTTAATTTGATTTAGATTAATCAAAAAGTTAGCTTATAATCGATATTTAATGATACAAAGCTGTGGGTAAAATAATAAAGAAATTAAAATTTTGGCAAAAAAAATTCTAATGGTGCTACGGAACAATTTATTTGTTTTTTTTGTTGGTATCCCATCCGACATCCACAATTGCCACGTTGTATGGTGTAAACCGACCACTGTTACTGGAGGTTGATAAAATTATATTTGTTTAACGGTTCAGTGTCAACTGTCAACAATCTGACATCATCGCACCACAATTCACAAGTTACAAGTCAGCTCTTGATGGTGTGGTAAACGATTAGAAGATGCTAAATAACTCTCTACGCTTAGACTCGCAGATAATGATCACACTAGCACACTCGCTGTACTTTGATTTCTTGCACGATATTAGGAACTCGTATTAAATTCCTGATCTCGTATTAAAAAGATCTCGGTATGCGTCATCAACGTCGTGTTTTAGGGTATATATTATACACAAAATCTTTTCTCGAATGTTAGAAGCCATATCTCGTATTCATCCGTCAAGGTGCAACTCTTACATAACTCTTACGTCACTGTCATTTTACACAGATATGCGTATTTGTTTGGTATTCCTACTCATTTAAGCGCATACCATATAGCCTCTCTCAATTGGTCGAGTCATATGATTGCTTGAAATCTATGAATACCTATGGTGTACATCGCGAGGTGTTTCATGGAATTATCCGTAATGAAACACTTTTATCAATGACTAACTGATTATAGGATGGATCTTTCGTTGGTATAGTTACCGGTAATTTTCTTCGCCTGAGGAGTAATTCTTCCTTAAATAAACAATTACCTTATTTTGAAGATTATGCATAACGCGACTATTTCCTTCCATAACTTTATTTTGCCATACAAATCTTTTTTTTTTTTTATATTTTATTCTATGCTATCTTTTTTGGGGCTCAAGGCTCTCCCAGCTCTTTCACGGTTCGCTTATTTACGTCCTACTATACGCCTTATCGGCCAATTCGAGGACGTGCTAAAGGTCCGATTTTCGTAGAACCATCTGCGCATTGCATAGCTCCATGCCAGCCTATAGTACTGACATGGAAGATGGGCCGGACCATGAGTTCTGCACTCCAACAGGGGGTCATAGATGTGTTCATCAACACCACCGATCGTAATCAGATGGTGAAAAATCCCTTTTGCATCCTGCCCCTATCGGGTTTCGAACCCGGTACCTCTCGCTCCAACTGCCACATCTTTAACCATACTGAGCCACCTGGGCGGTTCATACAAATCTTATAAAGTCTAAAAGACAGTCTGACACAGTGACCTCTCCGAATATCAACATCGTTCACCTGGAGTTAATTACATTAAATCAACGCTCTGGATAACGATGTTTCTTTAATCGTTGCATGGCAATGATGCGTTTCTCATGGGTGGATCCTCTTTGAACATCTGTGCGATCTGTATTTTAGGGCATTCAATCACAGCTGGTGGTTCATTTGGAAGATTAAGTGGGCTTCAAAAGATTTTGGTTGTAGACCGATAATGGACGTGGATGTCTCCATGTTTCCAAATGTTTTTTATGAGGAAAACATGTACTTGCCACTTTGAGATCTTAAGAAATCCCGAACTTCATGGTTCTTTATATCAGTACATCTTATATTATTACATAAGTCGCTCTGAATTGCTCTAAAATGAGTCTTTAACATAGGCTAACCCTACATCAGTGGCCGTATGTACACAGGCAATTGACAGGTTGGCTAATTTCATGTCCAAGCGTAGCTTGCACATTCGATTATCGATATTGGAACACATGGTCTCCACTTTTAGGCTATCGAGTTTCTCGGAGAGCCACGATAACCAGTTGAAACTTTAATAGATGTGATTAGGCCGTCAAATGCTGCCTGTTTTTCAAAGTGACAGATCGTTTGCTGATCTTTCATCTCGTGTCTGAGTGCTTAAGAAGGATTTGTTTGTTATGCTGGCAAAACGACTCTAAATTCATTACCCGCTCAGGCTAATTGGTGTTAATCTATGTCATGGAATGGCATGTTGTTTATTATTATGTATTTTTATTTTTCATTTGATACATTGACGCTTAGTTTCATTATGATCGTCTCGATAAGTAATCACATATGTAGTGTTCTTCACTGGAGGGCCACACCAAATCCATACAATTCATTCCGTTTTGTGGTTCAAAGATAATAAAAGTGATAATAAAAGTGATGTGTCCATCCCTTTTGTCTGTCACTTATTCCTGCCTGGGGGAATCCCGCAAATATTTGGGTTCATACTCAGAGGAGACAATAGTGGGATCGGGGTACAAAACCCAACCAAATGTCCAAAAACATTATGTATATAAGGATGACCAACATGATGCTTAAGTAGTGTCAACAGCTTCTTTAGTTACAGGTTTACCTGTCAATCAAGACCCTTTGCAAGACTAATGGACAGTTGAAAATATAATAAGTGTGCTACCTAAGCATGGAGCGGCTTTCCTATAGTGAGCTCACGAACAAACTGTTTTCCCATTAGAAACTTCATCTTCAGTGAATTAGTTGCTGAGAAAGTTTCCAAGGAGTAGAGCCAAACGTAAGTTAGCTTCTGAGATTCGGTGAGATTCTCGTAAGATTCGGAACGAATGTGCATAATGAAGTATGATGCAGCTGTGATACAAATTCAAACGATGAGCTTCTCTTTCAGTATTTGATGGCAGAAAATATTCACATGGTTAACGGTTGGAATAAACCAACCTTTGTCAGTGCCATCAGGGGAGAGGATCTGCTTTTAACTTTAGCTTGTCCTCGTATGGATATGTGGATTATTGACCAACATGTATCGCTGTTCGATTACATGCATATAATTTTATCTGAAGATCATAAAAATGCAGTTATAACAAATCAGTGCTTCCAAACCTACGAACTGGAGTCACCATAATACTCAGGTTTGAAATTTCGTTAGCTATTGGAACCGCCGGTTAAAGCTGCGGAAGTTGGAGCTTAAGGTACTGGGTTTGAATCCCGATAGGAGCAGGATGCAAAAAGGGATTTTAATTACCATTAATCGTTTGGGTGGTGCGATCGGTGGTGGGAATGAATACATCAGGATCGCCTGTTCAGTTTATATGATGACATGGAGCTTTGTAATGCGTAGATGGCTCTACGTAAATAAGACATATAGCCATACACATACACATCTATAGGTGTGAGGTAGCAGCCACCCAAAAAAAAATAGGAAGCTCAATAGACACTCAAGAGCTATTTTTTCATATTACTTACATTATACCATATCCACTCTGATTGAACAGTTGTCCTGTGAAATCTATCAACAAGTTTCCCCTATGTGAGGAACTAAAGGATAAAACACTGGAGAAAGTTGATTATAGGGAGCCCTAACGTAATACACCCTTGAATGAATACAATCTATAAGAAAGTTACATGGAGAACGTCCGAGCGGTTATGAAGCGATAAAGGATCATACAAGTGGAATTGAGCTTCTTCAAAAGCAGGATGAAAACTTTATTAAGCTTTCATCCTCCGGAAGAAATTATTATGATACTCCTTGAGACTCACTTTTCAGACTCTTCCGTGACTTCACAACAGGCAGATATCAGATACCAACATAGTGAGATTAACATTAATCTTCATAGTAGGATACAGAGTCGGTTGGGAAAAAATCAAGGCATATAAAATTAGTGTTACTTCATTTTCCATGAACGCGATGGATCAGCAGATTAGAAGTGCGGCTTTCCCTATGAATCCACTCCATATGAACTAGGTTACGCGGTTTTAAGCAATTTCGTTCTTACGATCAATCACTGAAAAAGAACTCGTTCTCTATGTCTCTACTGACATAGATGGAGCTTTGTGCCGATCTATCACAGCTAAATTAGGAGAGAAGACGGTTGCCTTCTATCTGTTCACTATAGCCTTTGTTGATTGGTTGGCTCATAACATAGACTGATCAACCATCATTTCCAAGACTACACGAACGATTTGAATATATTCATTAGGGGGAAATGCGTGAAAACCTTACTGGATATAATACAAGAAGCTATTGACATATATTGTCAATTATTCATGCAGGAGGTACATTAAGTTTTTCGTTAGAGACTACGTTGTTGTCTATAGGGTTCTTATTTCGAATGGTTCAACAGTTCGATTATACAAAGAAGTTAAATATCTATAAGGAGTGATTATAGATCAGAACCTGATTTGGAATCAATATAGATCATTAAGGTTTATAATAAGGTCAAAGGTGATTTTTGGGACTGCCAAAGATATTTTATATAGTAAAATTGAAAGATTTGAAACCAAAGATGATCTATTAGGGATTATATTTAACCATTATCATATCGGACACTTGGCCAACTATAGCTCTTTGGTGCGGTGAAAAAAAAGGCCTAAGGTGATAAACTCAATAAAGTACAAGGCACAGTTTGCATTGGTATTACTAGATCAATGCGAACATTTTCGACTGTATCGGTAAGGCACTGTTAGTGCTGTCCTTACTGCATCTGCATATTGAAAACCGACAATCTGGTTGGTAATTTAACAATCCTGGTGGAATTTTGTGACGAACTTTACCAATTTCCGACTGTAGGCCGATTGAAATTGAATTAAACAAGTCGCTTAATGTGAAATTTTATGACCGAGATGAGTGGTACTTAGGAGAAGACTTATTGGGACCGGGTTCTATAGTATGGTATATGAACGACTAATACAGAGATGATTTTTTGCCACTCCGAGGTAGTGAAAGCCACCTTATTTTTAGCAGAAATTGAGATAGAGATATGTGAGAGGGCTGGTATAACAAAATAGTGCGATAATCTCGGTTTTTATCTTACTTGGGATTGGCTTAATCAATAAGTGATAAAATAAGTATTATGTGTGGGTGCTATGGAGCATGCTGTAATTGAGGTAAATGAGGCATTTGATAGTGTGGCCCGTACTGATGCCGCATAAAGCCATTTCATGAATTGGTCAAAGTTACTAAGTTATTAGAGTACACGGTCAATATACCATATGTAAAACGCTGAGTGGCTTCTGGCGCGTTTTAAGTAATCTAAGAGATTGAACTGTTCTTAAGCCGATATGATGTTTTTGTGCTCAATAAATCCGAGATGAAGTTACTCACTCGCTCTCTCACTCACGGATCACATTGCCAAAGTTACCATACTTTAGAAAAATGCCATTGACAAATGCAGCTATATTTCGGCTACGATTAAATCATCTAGAGGATCGAATTGATGTCCACATTGGCAAGAGATAGTCCGATTCATTTACGGGTTTTACCTGAAATAAATTTTAAATCTCTCAACTTCAAAATAAATTTGAGAGATTTGCAGTGCCTTCGACAACTGGTAGATTCAGGGACATGTTAATTAATGTTTTACAACCTCGTTTAAGTACTCAAATCGGAGGTTTCAAAAATTGTTCTTATCATTAATTCCAGTATAAAAAAAATAATCTATGGCTAAGAGACCGTAAACGGCCCTTACCGCGTCTCAAACCTTACCGCGGGACTCGAACTCGAGATCGCGGCGTGATGAGAAACTCTCTTAACCATTAAGCTACAACCGGCGAATTTCAGTGTAAGAGGGTTAAAACGTGTTTTTGAAGATCTAAAATTCTCTTAATCACTAAGCTTCAATCGTCGATGATCCGGTTTAATCAAAGTAGATCGACTAGAATTCGATCTCATTATTTTCCCTAAAATATTCCTAAAGTAGTCAATAATCAAAAATTAAAGAAGGCGTAAATTATTCCAGAACTCAATTCCACTAGGGCCCACGGCTCAACCCACAAACACTTACAGATTAAAAATACCCAATCGTGATTGATACTTTGGTCACCACCCCAGGAAACGAACCCGAGACCCCCGAATGACAGAACAAGCACGCTACTTTCTCTGGCACGAGAGCGACTTTCTCTGCGACGAGAGCGACTGTGCTCTGCCATGAGTCAATGCTCAATTTGTTCCCGCTTCTTGGTTGAGAGTGTTCAAACTGAAGATCCGTTTTCTAAAATTATATTTATGTTTCAAAACTTATTGTTTAGATATAGATCAAAAATACTTCCATTCAATTTCAATGTCAGATGTTGCTAAATATTACTTTATATAATTAATTTGTATTTAAAGAACGCATAGAAAATTGTTGATTGTATCTCCTACACATAGATTAAATTATACCAGCTACAGTTTGAGCTGCAGTTCGTTGAGGAAGCTCAATAAATTGCATGGTCCTTCGAGCCGGATACAGAAGAAAAAAGCAACCAGAGGTTTTAGGAATTGAAAACGCATGCACACTATCGGTCGGTCCAGTTGCCATTGTAAATAAAAATCCATTGTTCTCGTATATATAATTGCAAGTGAACCATTTTTGTCGAATTATTATTGATCATTTGAAATATAATAAGAAAATATAACGTACAGTCCTTAATTAAGTCAAAATGAATACAGTCCAACAACTGGCAATACACGAGGCCACAAGAACATCATTAAAGGCCCAATTAGCAAGTTTAGAGGAGTTTTTAAAAAAGGAGGCGAAAACGAGCGATATTGATTCACTACAAACCAGAAAACCGCGTGCGAATGATTTAATGAAAAATTTTATATACGTCGAAGAACAGATGTTCCACGTGGATCCTACGGTAGAGTCAATGGCGGTTGAATTCAGTGACCAATTTTACACGGTGGATGCAGGATTAAGTAAATTTATCCGAGAAATTAATGAGCAAAGAGAGAATACTAACGATACAAACGGAACTATGTCGAATTCTATGATTGGACAGGCTCCTGCATTAGATATTCGATTGCCAAAAATTACTATCGAACCATTTTCGGGAAATTACACACAATGGCAGCCATTTTATGATGTTTATATGAAGACAATTCACAATGCTAAGTTGACTGCAGTGCAAAAGTTTACTTATTTAAAGGGGTATTTACTTGGTGAGGCGGCGAATCTTATTAAACATTTTCCTATTACCGAGGCGAATTATTTCGAAGCTTTTAAAAAATTAATGGATAGATATGAAAGAAAAAACATACGATTCAAGCATTCATTCGTACGTTTTTGGATCAACCCTCTGTAAAAAATGCCACTGCAGATAATATCCGTAAACTATTAGATGTTTCGGATGAGACTATACGTGGGTTAAAGGCATTGGGACAGGAAGCTGAATCAAGGGATGCGTGGTTATTGTATATTATGGAAGCGAAATTGGATCCAGAAACCAAATCATTATGGGCTCAGAAGTCGTGTGAAATAGATCATCCAACAATAAATGAATTTTTTAAGTTTTTGCTAAATCGATCAGATGCTTTGGAAGCTATCAAGAGTGTTTCTTCAAAGGATTCTTCTAATTATTGTCGACCAACTAAATCTTTTATTGTAACAAATTTAATAAAATGCATATTATGTGGTGGAGAACATTATCTATCTGATTGCAAAAAATTTATAAAAATGACAGTTCATGAGCGTCGAGAAACAGTGAAGGCGAGGGGATGTTGTTTTAATTGTTTAAAGGTGAACCATGCAGTATTCAAATGTAAAGTGAGGATTAGATGTTCTATTTGTCAAAGAAAACATAGTTCGTTATTGCATCCAGATAGTAGTATGGAAAATTCAGGTGAATATACAACAATAAATAAACAACCAAACAGTATCGGGACTGAATCTAACTCTGCAATACTAAATGCGAATATCCAACAATCTAGTAATTTACGTAGTACCAGTATTCTACCAACCGCGGTAGTAACAATTATGGACAAGTATGGTGTGGATCATAGATGTAGAATTCTCTTGGATTCGGGATCGATGTCATCGTTTATAAACGAGAAGTTTTGTAAAAAATTAGGGCTGTCTTAAGGTCATAATCGAACTCTAATATCAGGCATTGGTGGTTCAACTTCGCAAGTTTCGTGTGGCGCAGTTCAAGTAACACTAAAATCGCTTTATAATACATCAAGTAAAATTAATGTTAATGCCTTGATTTTACCGAACCTATGCACACATTTACCTAGTCAATCATTTAAAGCAAGTGAAATAAAGGTATCAGTATTTTTAGCTGATCCAGATTACAGTCAATCTAGTCGCGTTGATATGATTTTAGGAGTACAGCTAATGTTCAATGCTTTGTTGAATGGTCGTTTAAAACTAAATGACGACGTAATAGCCGTGGAAACAATATTCGGTTGGGTGTTAGGAGGCGAAGTCATGAATTTGAGAGAAACCCAGATGTATACGTGTTCAACCCAAACTGACAATAAGGATAGATGAGCTACTCCAAAAATTTTGGGAAGTCGAACAGTTGCCTGAGTATCGGCGTTCATCAGAGGAAGAACAATTGTGTGACGATTTATTTAGAAAAACAACAAATCGAGCTCCGGATGGGAGATTTATTGTAAGGTTACCTATAAGGGAAACTTCATGTGAATTGGGTCGGTCTTTGGGTTTGGCTTTAAGTCGACAATCTGCCATGGAGAAGAAATTTGCACAGAATGAATCATTTGGAAAAGCATATAAGAAGTTTATGGAAGAATATGTTAATCTGGGCCATATGATTCAAATTCAGCGTGAAGTATCGACAAACTATTTACCGCATCATGAAGTAATAAAAGAATCAAGTTCGAATACCAAGCTTCGTATGGTGTTTGATGGTTCGGTAAAAACGGCAAGTGGGAAATCTCTTAATGAGGTACTTATGGCGGGTGTCATCAATCAAGCATCATTATATGAAATCTTATTAAGATTTAGAGAATTTCAAGTTGCGGTTGTGTGTGACGTCGAGAAGATGTACCGCCAAATCTTAATTCATCCAGAAGATTGCAAATGGCAACATATCGTTTGGAGAACAAGTATTAATGAACCAGTGAGATACTATGAGTTAAATATTGTAACATACGGGATGAAATCGGCTCCTTATCTAGCCACGCGCGTTTTAGAAGAAGTAGCCCACATGAATGAACAAGAATATCCAGAAATATCCAATATATTGAGAAATCATACGTACATGGATGATATCATGTTTGGTTCGAGTTCCATAAATGACGCATTAAAAATAAAGGCTGACCTAATAAATGTGATGTCGGGTAGTGGTATGACTCTACGCAAGTGGATGACTAATTCAGAGGAACTACTGGAAACAATTCTTGATGTCGATAAAGAAAAATTAATACAATTTGATGACGATTCGCTTAGCACTAAGGTATTAGGATTACAGTGGAATCTAGTTGATGACGTATTTTGCTATCGGATTGAACTAGGTGCCTATACAGCCACAAAACGTGGGTTTTTGTCAGAAAGTATTCGCATTTTTGATCCGCTTGGATGGTTGACTCCTGTTATCATAAAAATTAAAATGATATTTCAAGAGCTTTGGTTGAAACCAATTGGTTGGGATGACTCATTACCTGCAGGAGTAGAAACAAATTGGTTGGTAATTCGTGATAAGTTGGAATTATTAAAATCAATTAAAACTCCTCGTTGGCTTGAAACTTCAGATAATGTAGATTTACATGGGTTCTGCGATGCTAGTAAACACGCTTAGGTCGCAGTTGTGTACATTAAACATACAAATAGGAAGGGAGAAATGTGTACAAAATTAATTGCTGCAAAATCAAAGGTAGCTCCCATTAAAACATTAAGCATTGCACGGTTAGAACTCTGCGCCGCCGTAATGTTAATTAACTTAGTAAAATCGATTAAAGATACTCTTTTTATTAAAATAAATAAAATGGTTTACTGGACCGATTCTACGATAGTATTGGATTGGCTTTCGGATGTACCAAGACGCTGGGAAGTTTTTGTAGCCAATCGGACATCTAAAATTTTGGAAAATTCACGCCGAGAGAATTGGAATCATGTTCCTTCAAGCAGCAATGCAGCTGATGTCGCGTCAAAGGACTTCTGCCTGAAGAGCTTGTTGATCATAAGTTGTGGTGGAATGGACCAGTATGGCTGATCGATGAGGAACGTTGGCCAAACCAGAAATTAGCAAATGTTAAGAAATCAACGTACGAAGAACCAGAAATCGCAGAATTAATATCATTACATGTAACCCAACATGACAATTGGTTAGAGAAATTGGCATCAATTATTAAGGTAGTCACTCGACTGAAACGATTACTGAGGAACTCTATGAAGAATAACAAATATAAACAATTAAGAGGTTCGTTATCGCGGGAAGAAATTGCTGAAGCCGAAATCTCCTGTTGGTTCACTGTGCAATCACGAATATTCACTCAAGATATAAGTGAACTACAAAAATGTCAGCAAGTTAAATCAAATTTGAAACAATTGAATCCATTTGTAGATAAGGAAGGTATAGTTCGAGTTGGAGGACGTTTGCAGAACGCGAATGTTCCAGAAAGTGTGAAACATCCTATAATAGTTTCGTCACAATCTAAACTGACGAAGCGATTAGTCGAAGAATACCGTACAAGGTACCGTCATGCTGGTCCACAATTGTTGTTGGCCTTATTGAGACAAAGCTATTGGCTTATTCGTGGTAAAGATGTCGTCAGGATGGTTTTTAGAAACTGCGTCAGATGTTTTAAAGCCAATCCTATTCCAATGGTTCAAAAAATGGGGAACTTACCAGCATATCGAGTTCAACATATACGCCCATTCATCAAGGTAGGAATAGATTTTGCTGGCCCTCTTTTTGTTTATCACAAGCGAGGACGAGGTCAAAGGCCCAGTAAAATTTATATTTGTTTATTTGTATGTGAAAGTACTAAGGCCGTTCACATAGAATTGGTTTTTGATCTGACAACAAATGCCTTTCTGGCGGCATTTCGTCGATTTACTGGACGACGAGGCTTGTGTACCGATATGTATTCGGATTGCGGTAGTAATTATATAGGAGCTAATAAGGAATTAAAACTGTTATTCAACTTTATTAAAGAAAATACCTCTAATATATATATTATTCTTTATTGAAGGAGCATCAATTGGCACTTTATGCCTCCAAATGCTCCCCATTTCGGAGGTCTTTGGGAGGCAGCCGTGAAGTCGTTCAAATTTCATTTTAAACGTGTAGTAGGTACTTCAATTTTGACCGTTGAGGAGATGATGACACTTGCTACAGAAATTGAGGCCTTGATCAACTCGCGACCATTATGTGGTATTCCTAATGATACGGATGATATTCTTACTCCTGCACATTTTTTGTAGGGACACTCTATAACGTTGGTTCCTGAGGTAGATCTTCAGCAATATCCAATGAGCAAATTAAATAGGTGGCAATTAATTCAACAAAGACAACAACATTTCTGGAAAAGGTGGTCGTTAGAATATTTAACAGCATTACAATTAAGATGCAAATGGAAAACGATACAAAAAAATATACAACTTGATGACATCGTGCTGATTGCCGACAACAATTTGCCTCCGGCGAAATGGCTGTTGGGTAAGGTGGTTAATGTGATACGTGGTACTGATGGATTAGTACGAGTCACACATATTCGAACCGAATCAGGAACATTAAGGAGCTGCCAGTTGAATCAACTGATTCAAGGCCGGGAGAATGTTCAAACTGAAGATCCGTTTTCTAAAATTATATTTATGTTTCAAATCTTATTGTTTAGATATAGATCAAAAATACTTCCATTCAATTTCAATGTCAGATGTTGCTAAATATTACTTTATATAATTAATTTGTATTTAAAGAACGCATAGAAAATTGTTGATTGTATCTCCTACACATAGATAGTGCTTATTGATGACACTTTTACAAATTTCTGTGGTTGAAGTCAGTATATTTGTGTAGCTAGAAGTAGATCAACCATAAATTATAGTAAAATAAAGATATTCATTGTTGTTTTGAAGGGGTTGGCATTTTTATATTTTCCAATTGTACGTTGCGGATAAAATTCAAGGAAATTTATTAAATTATACTAGCTACAGTTTGAGCTGCAGTTCGTTGAGCAAGTTCAATAAATTTCAGATAGTAGCTTGTATTCTACATAAATTGTCTATAAATCATGAAAAATTCCTTTTTGTCTGCCATATGGATATCCCTCATTTATCCTTGTGAATGTATAACATATAAAATGATGACTCTCACCTGTCATCATTTATAATCTTATGTTTATTTAAATTCCATTTTAATCATAATTCTGACAACACAATAGAAATCAATTTTTCTTCTTCTCAATATACGGATATATGATTTGTATCCTTAAGATCCTGTCAAATAAAATTCATGAAAAATTATCTTTTGAAATGCTTAAAAAATAAAGGACGAACAAATAAAATCAAAAAGTGAATAAAAAGGGACCCGAAAAAATTCATTTCAATCAATTGTCTTCGTTTTAGTTTTTTTTTTGGGAAAACGGACGAAAAATAGGGAGAACATCCTTGGCCACTTTGTATACTATATTCTCATTTAGTTTATTGATTTCTAGAACCTAAAATTTACATTATATATCCTTAAAATTTATCACAAAATTATTTAGTATGCAACCAGAAAAGGGTTACTTACATCTTATGATAATTTTATTGGGTTATATATTTGGAAATCACAAAAAAGGATCTGCTAATAAGAAAAGGAGATACAGAATATTGTGATAAAAAGTTCGAGTGTTTTATTTTGATTGGTTTTTCATTTTATTGCTCATGTGTATGCTAATCAACAAACCGATATTTTCATTGAAATGAATTTTCCCAATCTACAAAGTGAGTCCTTAAAATCCTTTAGTTGATACATTTTGTTTTGATAAAAGAGCATATGGAGATAATGGACACAAAGCAAACCCTATTCGAATATAGCGCACTGAACCATGTTTGATTGTTGCATTTAATAAAAATAATAATAAACCAAATATAAAAAGGATTGTATTCCTTTTTTATATTGATATCATTTCTTATTTTATTGTATTGATTGTACTTAGAGATAAAGATCAAATTGACTTTTAAGAATATTAAAAACTAAATAAAAAAATTATATCGTCCTATAAAAATCGTTTAGAGTTTTGTTTTGCACTCGTTATCCTTTTACAAATAAGTACATTATGACTGTGTAAGGATATTCAATGTTTGGATATGAATGAATACTTTTCAATTAAATTGAGTGCAATTCAGATACACCGTTTATATGCTATTTGATTATAAATGTTTATTAGGTTGATATAAAATGTACTTTATGCAATGTACAAATGCAAATTTTAAAGATGGGTTCAACACGTATTACACAAAATAAATGAATGACTCCAAACTATTCCTTAGATATTTTTAAACGGTTTTTACAGATCATTGTTGGCCCATACCATGTCAATAATTTGAGTCCATCGGCTTCTATCACTAGCCAGCTCTGTAGAGCTTACTGTTGTAAGCAATTAGAAGATGCCAAAATATCGTGGAGCCATCGACGCCGACAGCGACCACTTCACATGTACGATATCAAAAATTCACATGAAATTCCTGATCTCGTTATTGCAAATAAATCGCGGTAGGTGCCATCAACTTCGCGTTCCCGGCTATATATCACCCGTATAAATTTAAAAAAAATTTATTCGTGAATACTGTTGTAGTATTGTTTCGGGCAAACCTTTATATCGAATAAAGCAACAGTTCGCCGAAGGTACCTCTTCGAACATCAAGGTTTCCATTTCAGGGTTTTCTATTTTGCGCTTGTGACAGATGTAACTGAGTAAATTATGATGGCAGATAGTGTCTTTGCTATTCAAGCCGAAAGTTAAATTTTTTATATTTTTTGATTGATTTCCAACCGAAAATTATTGTCCGACATTTTCCAGTCAAAAAACATTTTATGCCTCGAAAAATTACCAAACTTAACGGAAAAATACTCCAGAGGTTGATTTTATAGAGATTTTAGAAGTTTGCACTTAGTAAATCGAATTTTACTGGACTTCCCATGTACATGAAACTTGACTTTTCAGTTTAGTTTGGTAATTTTTCGAAGCATTAAATTTTTTTGGCTGAAAAATGTCGGATAGTAATTTTTCCGGAAAATCAATTAAAAATTATAAAATTTTTAACTTTTGGATGTAATAGCCAAGACACTATCTGCATTATCGACATTTTATTTTTTCGGATGGAAACTTTCGACTAATTTTAACAGCATTCTTCGTAGCAAGAATTGCTTTATTTTTCCTTGCGATTGTATATAGAGTTTGCGCTTCATTATGGCATATATACCCTCAACAGCAAGACGACAGCCCTTATCTAATCAATTATGCTTGGACTTAGTTTCCACAACGCTGAGACATTGTTCAGAAGCTCGTTAAAAAAAAACATAACAATGCGGCGAGCTTGAGAATTTGGTGGGTTCAGAAATAACTAACAGAACAATCGTATTTGGTACCAGTGCAAATCAAAATATACTCTCAACCAGCGACTTTCTCTGCTCTGTGAAAACAATCGTCTGCATTCTTGATGGTTTGTGTCGCGATTACTGCCACAGCACGGTCACTAATTGTTTATTGGGAAAAACTTAGAGTAGATGATTTAGTTTAGTACGGTCATATCTAGGTACGATGAGGTTCTGATTTTTTTTAATTTTTCGCAAGGGGGCCAATTGAGCTTCAAATCCCATATTTTATATATATCTCATATGAATCCAAGGTTCCAAGCCTCCTCTTTTACAGTGGCTTTCTTTGTATCAGAATGGGCCGGCCTTATTGATGTCAGAAGTATCTTGTTGGTATACTTCTTGCCAAGATCTGTCTGTTTGAGTCACGAATTCCTTCCTTTAGATCCCTTATGTGTGCCACTGTTTACTCTTTTTGATCACTGCAACTGGACCAAAAACCTTTCCTTGAATCGCTTCTCTAAGAGTCTTGCCTTAGTTGTTTCCACCTTTATCGACTATCTCCGATCTCTTCAATATCGACACCTTAATTCACATTATCAATAGCAGATTGGCATACGATTGCCCTTCCACCTTTCGTTTTTTAGTTTATCAGTTCTGTACTGGGTTATCAGTACTGGGTTAATCACCTTTTTTCTAGCACAGGGCTTTTTTGGACTGCCGCACTCCTCCTGCATAGCAGATTATATTTGTGCTTCTGTCGATAAAAAAGCACAGTTTAAGCATCTTATGGGAAATATATATATGTTTCTCATCTTTTTCTGAGATAATGGTAAGGCGATTATGATGATATTTAATCCTGGAATGATAGTATATTTCTGGGCTGACATTAAAATCCTGGGATGATAGTTACTGTCGTGACAGTTAGTTTTGGTGTTCCCACTGCGGTTTCATGAGATAGAACATGGGCTACCCTTATACACATTGATTTCCTTGACATACTTTTACGAAACATTTGCTGTTGACAGTTGTGGCGGTACACGTTTTAGTGCTACCATTCATCTTTGTGATTCCCATGGCCTCCATAATGATTGAAATTTTCAAGAAAATTTAAAAATCTGTTATATGTTGAATTTCTCTCGGTTTTTCTTATGTTGTTTCATAGTGTATACGCCAATAGACTCGGTTGTAATCTTGTTAAGAGCTCGTTGTCCAAAATCCAATTCCAAAGTCTATATTATAATTATGTGGGCAGTTTCTCGTATCCAGGTGATTATGCAGGTTCAATAAATATATCCAAAGTAAAGCTGAGGTCAAATAATGTTGTAGGGATTTTCTCGAGTCCAATTAGTTCCAGGTTCAAAAATAAAAATATTCGCTGTTTGTATTTTGTATTCACTGTTTATATTCTTCCAAAATCGCAGTTAAGAATGAAAATATATTTTTTTCTTTACAAAATTTACAATTTTTTAACATACTATAATTAGATTATATACTATAAATCGCTTTTTTCGGAATGAAGATTAACAGTGACATCTAATTACAATTACAATTTTACATAAATTTTAACTATAAACATTTGAGAATCTTATGTGATAATGACGTAAATGATAATAATAATGAGTTATCAAAATATATAAGCTGTCAATCGATGTTGTTGTGTTTGGCATTTGTACCGAATCAGCTGTTTTATAGATGTTAAGCTAAGTATTAATTTTTTGTGATTTATTTAATTTTTGTTATTTATGTATTTTATTTTAGAATATGTCGTTTAACACATAGAGTCTAGTAGAGTCAGGATCTAGTTTTCTTGACTAGAATGGACATTACTAGTACTTTGAAGGAAGGTTTAATATTTAGCTTCCTGATGTGTATTATTTCAGTTGAAGTATCAGGCAGAACACGAATTGATCACGCGGGTGCTGCATGTATCGTTGGTAGAGTCATCAAGGAGTTGAAATACTTGTTTGCCAGTAATCTAGCGTTGATGTATCTCGCTTGCAGTATTTTCCAGGCTTTGTTGTAATTGTAACCAGTTGTTGACAGGTGACTAATTATCTGGGCTGCACTTTTCTGTACAGTTGACTTCAAGTATGTAATCTTTATTGTATCGGATATTTGGTTATTTTCAAAGCTATTAATAATTTGCTACATCCATTTCTACTATAGAATCTCTATATGTTGTTGATCAATTATCTCCATTTCTTTTAATATTTGTTTCATTTTAAGATTCATATATTCTATTGGACTCTTGTTGTTGTTCTTTGCTCGTTCAATGGAGTGTATTTTTCGATACATATTACTCGTAAAAATATCTTGCATCTTGAGCAGTTTCTGGCTGATATGAGACTAATATTTGATTGGAAATATGCGATTATCAAGCTGCTGTTCATAATTCATATACTTATTAATGGTGACGGTGTTGTTATTAGCCCATTGTTTGACATTCTTTGTTGTGAAGGTCGAAGAGCTGCGTTTCCTGACAGGACAATGCTGTTGACAAAGCTGTTGGTATTCACGGAAGTCCTTTGTGCAGGCGATGACGCCTCGACAAGAAGTTTGTTTGGTTAATTATTTTTGGCAGTTATATATTTAGTGCTATTATCTTTTCGCCTGTCGCCTCTTATTTCTCCAAAAACTTCTCCATTATTACGGTTCTTAACATGCTAAGATCTCGAATTTCCTCCTTTGAATTATATTTTTACAATATTTTTCCGACATTGTATTGAATTCGCCAATTATGTTGTTTTGGTGGCTCGAAGGACTTTATAAATAAGACACTTTTTTCAACTCTTCGGTGGTTTTCTTTAATGCTCTACCATAAACCATTGCCATTAAAACATTATAGCTGAAAAAAACTTTTGCATCTCACAAAAGATGTGCATCCCATCCCTATGATGTTATTTAAACAGGAATGTTTAAAACCAATAGAATAGTTTAATATTTACAACATAACTATAAACTGCATAGTATGGCAATCATATGACGGGATGTAGAACTGAAAATATTGATATTAATCCAAGACGATATGAGTGAAATCTTGGGAAAATAATTTTGGAGATACAAATAAGCTTTAAGTTTTTTTGTAACTTTGAAGCTTTATTCGTCAATAACTACAACTTGTTTTCCATCTCTGCGGGAACATTCGGATACCACAAGTCATCAAACAAGTTTCGGTCGAAAGGAGCAATTTGGCAGAGCATTGTTGTGCTAAAATGTCACTTGTCATGTATTTGGCATATTGGAAACGTTTAAATTTTAAAACGTGGCTTAGTTGCATCAACTGTTATTGATAACATTCTCCAGTAATAATTTCGTTAGTCGGAAGCAGCTCAACTGATTCCACCAGATGAACAGCATAAGCTGACTGCCGTGAATACTTGTTTTAACCGTTGAAGTTAATGTGTCACCTGGTTTATCCCACGAAGAATTCACTTTCCGTCTTCGTGACGATTCGATGCAAGAGACACTTCCGGTTTTAAGCATGAAAAATGACGATCGACTTCTCTTGGCTTGGGTTCCATAAATTCCCGTTTTTTGCACCATTTTCATGGCCTTGAGAAGGATAACAATATTCTTGTATCGTTTGTTTCAGTTAATCCCAAAATTTAATCGAGCAGCTCTTGAGTTTGACATGAATCATTGTCCAATAACGCGTGCAACACAGCATCTTCAAACGTTACTGGTCTTTATTTCGTGTTTTGTCGCTGGTGTAAACTCATCACTTTTAAAAAGCCAGAATGATGGCGCATCATTACAAAAAATAAATGTAATGTTAGTTAAAATATCTTTATACCGACCAAATGGCGCTGAGGTTAAGGCTGCGGCAGTTGGAGCGGGAGGTAACAAGTTCGAATCGCGATAGCAGCGCAACGCAAAAGGGATTTTTTAGCATCTGATTACGATCGATGGTGTGAATGAACGCATCTATGACCCCCTGTAAATCGGACCTATAGCTCTACGTCCTCAATTTGGCCGTAATGGTGTAAGGTAGGACGTAACTAAGCAATCCGCGAAAGAGTTGGGAGTGCCTTGAGACAAACAAACAAGATATCTTTTGCGAATCTCTCAAAACTTATTCGTAATCCAATAGCAGAGTTGGCCAATACTTACTATATTCCATGTTAGTATCTCAACAGCAAGTTAATACATAAATGGTCTTTTTCGATAAGTAAGTGACTGGCTGGAGTGAATGTTATGGAATAAATCTTTGGAGCATATACTGTTTTGAAAACGGGGAGGTTATACAATATGTGGTCGTTTTGTCCTTTCACTTTCACTAGGATGTTGCTGTATATACCACATATCCGGTTAAAAAATGATCATTTTAGGTCAAACGACTAGCGAACCTATTCGATGTCAACTAACATCACAAAAACTTTGTCATTTCTTGAAATTTCTCCTTCTTGCCAAAAATCATATCTTCAAATCAATGCAAGAACTGAATATGGTTTGATCAACGAGCTCATTGATGATCGGCAGTAGATCAGAATGAACGCAATCTCAGAAAGGACGATTTCATTGTAGAAATCGTTTTACAACGAAGGTCTCACTTTTAAGTTTAGAAGGAATGGTACCTTCCATGATCTTAATTGTATTGCATAATTTATCGGTTCTGATGAGACCTATTTCTTAGAATGTCGGATATTCTTTAATGATGTTTTCAAGAATCGGTTGCTGTTTAGACGTTTCATTTGACTCACTATAACAAGATCATTGTTCTTTATGCAGTATTAATAATGGACGAATATTAGATGACTCGCTGTCCAGAACACGAACGTTCTTCTCCAAAATGAATTGTAAGAACGTTATGGTTATCATCATCTGACAACCAACTTACAACAATGGTATATTGTAAAAAGCTCTACTACGCCCCCAATTCATCATAAAGGAAAGTCGATATAAAGTAAAATTTGTTTTTGGTAAAATTTGATGTACTGGAACTGATGACCGTGTTTCAACTCGAGACCGATATTGATGACCGTATTTCAACGGGTCGATCAGGTATACCTTGCAAAATACTACCCAGAGCAACTGGTTGTATTTTGCAAGCTATACCTCCTCGACAGTAGTGCAATTTCTCTCCTTTACGTTTTCCAGTTTATACCGGAAACAACTTAATTTATAGATGTCTGAACCTCCGCAACTATAGCAAAACTTATTGCGCTCACTTTTGCTTTTGTCAAAGGTGTGTGCCCAAGCGTTAGATTTATGAAAAATATTGGTTAAACCTTCTTTGTATTGTCTCCAAAATGTCGTTTCGACATAATGTCGGATAGTTGCAACTTGAAGATAATGAGCACGTACCGTATTCGAAAGATCTCGCCTCATAACATTTCAGTATGTGCAGCGGTACATTTTCCGAAAGAAGGGTAGAGTAAATATAGCGACTGAATTGAGTCATTATTACTCCATAGTAAACTGGTAATTTTTACGTTGGTTGTGAGCAGTCGATAATGAAGAACACTCAGTTGGTTCCATTAAATCGGAATATTATCTTTGAACAATTACTATATTTTGCGTTACTGTCGAAGTTTAGCCGCATGTCAGAACATACACCTCACGATCATTTATGCTTTGTATCTTATGATCACGATCATTTATACCTAACGATCATTATTGTAACGGAGCCAGATTTCATCACTCGTAACGATTCGATGCAACCGTTAAACACTATTAGGTTTTACCTCATATGATACCAAGATCTGTTGCTTTTGAATCAATCAAATTGAATATAAACGATTGCGATTGATATAAAGGGTTTTCCAATAAGAATAAGATGATTTTTAAGTGATCTGTCATTTTTGTTTCATTGTATTCAGTAATGTTTACAAACTCACCATGGTGAGATATACGCAAGAACAACGTTTACAAATTATTCAGTTTTATTATCATAATAATCGTTCTCCAATTGCAACTTTTCGTGCGCTTTTCGTGCGCCAATTGCAACTTTTTGAATCGCTCGAAGTAATATTCGAAGTAAAATATTGCTGTTGCTCAGGCAAGTGTTGCTGAAGACCCCAATTTGTCGACCCAGGACCTTCTCAAGAATTGGGGCTGTCTCAAACCACAACCTGGTAGAATTTAAGAAAGGATTAGGGTTTGCATCCGTATAAAATTGATCTCACTCAAGAACTAAAGCGTAAGACATTTTCGATGAGACTCACTTTCATCTGAGTGGTGCGGTAAATAAACAAAACTGTCGATGCTTGTGCGAAGAAAATCCACAAATTATGTCATTATGCATGTGTCATCATTATGTCATCATGATGCTTGTGCGAAGAAAATCCACAATTATGAAAATCCACAAAAATCATGATGAAAAACCATTACATTCACCTAAATTGACAGTTTGATGTGGTTTTTGGTCTGGTGGAATCATCGGTCCATATTTTTTTTCGAAATGAAGCTGTCAATAGAGATCGGTATAGATCGCTGATAACCAACTTTTCAACCTTTGTGAAATAGTCGTTCAACCTTTGTGAAATAGTTTAAAACTACATTAAATTCGAATTACTGCAGCACCTCCATCCAAACCGTCTATTTATCCCGTTTGATTCAAATCAAAGCATATCCCAAGCCAATTGTGTGTTCCTTTAACCATTTCAATATTTCCATTTCATTGTATTCGATTTAATTTTTCATTTTCATTTCAATCAAATTGAAAAGTCATATGAAAGATTAAATACAATGAATAGCCCCAGCCCAACCGTAATCGTATATATTTACAGATACAGCACACAAAATAGCCATTTTCGTTGATTAAAATTGTAAACGAGTCAAACGAGATAAAATTGACTTTGATCATTTTGATTAGCAAGGTCTGGCTTTTTTGTGTATCCCGAATTTGTAATTTTCATTTTAAATGTAAACATTATATATGGGGTACACATAGATTTCTATGCGAAGATACATAAAAGATGCTGCCTATTATTTTATTCAATTTTTTATTCATGTTTTAAATTGACCAAAGATGATGAATTAAAATAATTTTATCTTTTGAAGAGTTTTCTTGAAAATTCATAAAATCATTTTATTTTCAATCATCCATCAATTATGGAGATAGTATGAGTTACTCGTACATACGAGCAGTATAGATAAAAATGAAAATGAATCGGATAATTATATTTTTGCGGAAATGTTTTCACATGGCATGTAATAATGATGAACTATATATGGTCTACGATTGATGCTATTGGATTTGGTTTGGAATTGAGATTAATTACTTGATTGTGTGAACAGTATTGTTTGTTTCTGTCTCGACATCTGTTTTGAGGACGAAGCACTCCCCACTCTTCCTCTAATTCTAATTTGCTACCTTAAGTCGTAATCAAATTGAGGACATACGGTTATAAGCCCGATTTAGGTTCACCATTATTGCACATTGTACTTTTCAATGTCAGCCTTTTGTACTAAGATTAAAGATGGGCCAGCACACGAGATCTGTACTATAAGAGAGAGTCGTATACGTATTCATTCACATCACCGATAGTAATCGAATGACGAAAACTCGTTTTAAATCTAGACCATAGTACTCGGCTCTAACTCCCGTAGCTTTAATCACTGTTCTTTTGAGACTTTACGCTGCCGAAACATAAGACCCATATATAGAAAATCACTACAGTATCCTGATCTTGTAGTAGGAGGCGGAATCAAGATTTAGAATCGACACGTGACACGTGCAGTCAATAAGAAAACCTGACGCGTTTGACGGCAATATCACATGTCTGGGAGACTATCGGCTGGAACTCGTTGCTCTCCAAGAAACTCGATGGGCTAAAAATCTACCATGTGTCTCAAGGTTATACATTGCAATTCACAGTGAAGATGACCAGGGAAATCTTAGAGCTTGATTTCTCATAGGACCATAGGTTGAGTTGGACTTTTTGGAAAAAGGCTGTGTTGAAGTTCCAAGCAGTTCATTTACATATGAAATCAATCAACCTCTCAATTGTCTGTGCACATGCGCCCACTGATGTAGTCCAATGTTGTCCAACTGATTTTACAATAATTTGACCGAAACTGGAGAAAGAATAATGTACTTTACGAACGCTCATGATCTCCAACTGGCAACTACATTTTTACCTGATAGAAACAAGGGCTATATGATTGATCTAGATGTGAGGTCGTATTGGTCTCTAACCAAATCCGCGCCCATCACTTGATCATTGGAAAGCTACGATGAAAATTTTAGTACTAGTCTGGGAGGACAGGGAAATATTCAACGCAGTTCTTTATGACTGTGTCGGTTGTTGGCAAAGAAGGAAGAAGATTTTCGACGAAGAACTCACTGGTTAGTTTGATAGTCTGGTTAGTATGATGCCATTACCTTGTGGATGACAGATTGCCGCCCGATACAATGAGAGCCAAAGAGTTTCGTTAACTCAGTAAATAATTTGGGCTCAAATTGTGTTCCTTGATCAGATGTTATGTCAAGTGAATCGCCAATTCGAGAAACGTAATTGTGAATGTTGTATATAGCAATTGTTGTTGCACATATATCGGTTCTGTATTATACTTCGGGCCAACGTGTGAATATCAACCCGTGAGTATATAAGTATATCCATTGGACGGTGGATTAGGTTCAACAATGACCAAGTAGAAATATTCGAATCGACCACGGGCGGTATTTCAAAAAGTCCGTGAGGCGTTTTTGTTTTCTGCATGTTCGGCCAAAAATAGCGAGCCATGATCAAGTTAGGAATGGTACGAAAACCAGGATGTGATAATTCTGATGTTATAGGTCTGGCTTTTGTGCTTTGATAATTATATCGTATATGAAGTGATTTTTACCTGTCGTTATTTCGTTGGTCGTACGTGAAAGCGTAATCGCGATCTCATTATCGCTCACATGCTGAATATCCGTAGTAAATTGACCAATGCAATCCAAATGGCGTGATAGTTTTGGATTTTGGTTATTTGAATTGCTCTTGTCAGTGGCTTATGGTCGGTGTAAATTGTGGAGTCTCATCCTTAACAAAGCATCTGAAGTGTTTGATTGATAGGTAAACTACGAGTAATTCCTGATCGAATACGGTGTATTTTCTGAGAGTAAAATTCCAATGGTCCCCAAAAATCGTTATTGTACTGTTGCAGAACGATGGCCGTGTTCAATACATGAGTTGTCACACTGAATTTTGTGTTGTTAAGCAGATGTACTTACAATGTTATGTTAGCCAAATCATTTTTAAGTTTATTTATTCCAAAATCGATGGTATCGTAGTTTATCATGCCGATGAATTATTGGACGCTATGGGAATTTCATAATCGTATTCATTGGTTCTGGTGAGGGCTACTATTAGCTGTGATTTTGTGGCTCACGAGAGTAAAGAGTTTTCGCATTAACGAAGCTTCTTGGCAGTATTTCGTAATCCTAGTGGCGTTCGAGTAAATTCGAAATTTGAAACTAAGCTCAAATGGTGTGGTTATTGCCGTCTTATGAAAGTCTTAATGAGAGATGGGAATAAGATGATAAAGTCTGACGAGATTGATTTTGGCCAATATTGTGTTTTCATGTAAATTCATGGAAAAGCTTTCGATATAGGGTATTGCGTTACGACGTATTGGATCTAGCGTTCGTGGTCATGACTCTGGTAAATGTCTTTCAGTGAATAAAACTTTTGTAGTAGCGTGCCATAGCCTTTGCGATATCATAGTGAATCGGCATTGGGGTATTAACTCGAACCGTCAAGCATTAATTGACAGCTGATTAGCTGTATTCATCAGCCTTTGTCGTTTCAAGTCGACTAACAGTCCAAATTTACTTAAGAAATCGGCGCCAACGATCAGACAATTCTCAAATGCAAGATAGAACGCATTAGTAACAGTTCATTTTAATCCGCTGTCCCCCTGGTGCAATTTTGTTCCGTATAGGTGCGGCCGATAGCACTAGATCGTTTGATTTTGATTTCGAAACTATCTCCCATGTCAAAACTATCTCCGATTAGGTATGTCAGGTTGTTGGGTTTGTTGTGTATATGTAGATACACAATATAGGTGACTGTTGTCTAAAGTCGAAGTTGCCGCCGATTTGACAGAGTGACTTATTCGTTTTGTCAGACGAGCAAGTGCATGATTTTCAGCACTTGTTAGCTTTATTCTTGTGTATACTTAATGGTAACAACAGAAACCGTTATCTTTTCAGTGCAATGAGAGACTATGACCTACAACGACAAGGTGATTTATCTAAGTCTCGAGCCGTAAAAGACGCTGCTCGTTTGACGTTTCGTGGGTTTTTTATGTGTTGTCATTCAATCTATAGGTCTTGTAAGTGGTAGGCGATATTGATGGAGTCCAATTTGAATGCTCATGTTTCAAACGTAACATCAATCAACTTTACAACAATCAGAACAAACAAAACTATTTATAACTTCTTACATGAAACACAAACCCTAAATAACGTTCTATTGCCTACATTTTTATTAACATTCAACCTAGCAACGGAAAGTCTCGATTCTGAATCACAGGGATATTAATACAGTAGCTTGAGTTCTACACATCTGCGCTGCAAACATTTTGGACAAGGTTTTCGCACAGCAGGACATACATAAGGCAAAACTACTCTAATAATGCAATCACTTGTAATGAGATTTCTCAACTATTAAGTCACGGCCCTCAAATCAAGAAAACAATCTCTTTCGGGGCTCGAGTCACTTATTTACGGTCCTTACCTTACGCCATTACAAGCAAATCGAGGACATATGGCTATGAGGTCCAATTTACGTAGAACCATATGCACATTGCATAGTGTATAGATCTTCATATATGGATGAGTTGTCTAAATGAGATCCTTATAGAATAATGGGAAAATTGTCGGTCGTATGTAAGATTGCGCAAAAAATAAATTTTTATTAAGGACTGACTCCATCGCAGAAACCGGTATGGATCTGATGTAGAGGTATCAAGAAATCGAATAACCGAAACCGTTTTATGCTCTAAAGCTTGACAGATCGTTGGTAGTAAGATGTCTGCAAAAAACATAACTTAGCTTAATCCAAGACATTATCAAGACTGTAAAAGAAGCAGCTGCAAGAAAAGGTATGCGCACACTATACCAATGTCTTAGAACGGTCATTGAAAAATTCACAGACATTCCACCATTTAAGGATTAGACCGGTTACACCCTAACATGAGCAATAACTAAATAGGTGGAAAGAATATTTTGAGGACAAGTGCACAACGAACCGGTAATAAAATAATAAATTGTACAGATGAATTATTACACCATTATTATTTGAAACTTATGGAATACCAAGAGAATCGAGCAGAAATGAAAAGAGGATTCAATCATACCGATCCTAAAGAAAGATTCCATTAAGAGAATGTTAGAACTGGAGCAATGATATTCTTTGACCGAATATTCCCAGCAGTCAACTTACAACTAACAATAGAACAAGCTGGCTTTAGGCCAGGAAGGAGCTGTCCAGATTATAGATAATAATTGAACTAATCAAAGAGATGTATCGGAATGCCGGTGACACCGTTTAATATAAAGGATAACATAGTGAAAAATTCGTCAACTCGTGGGATTTACTCAAGAGTCTGGATGATAGTCATGATAATAATAGTATTCGACAATCACCATCAATAATATGTCAGTCGAAACGGTTAAGAAAATCGTATATTTCGGTTGTACTGTAGCAGCAACAGGTAGCACGAAAAAAGATATCGAAAAAGTCTTCTGGAATTCAACATGTTGTAAAAGGCTTGGATTCCGTCTTATCAAGAAAAACCAAGCTACGATTGTTCTAATTGCGTAAGAAATCAGTTCTGCTGTATCGGTGTAAAACATCACATAAAAGCTGGTGTTTCTAAACAAATGACGTAGCTCTTGTGGAGAGAGTAGAAACCAATAGAGTTAGATGGTTCAGTCTAGTAAACGCCACATGATCTTAAAAATTAAAGATAAAGGGGGAAAAAGCTTAAATCAAATTAATCCAAAATTATACATTTTGAAAGCTCGCCTAAATAAATTAGCCGTCTATGTATGTATGAACACGTACATATCCTATAAGGTCGTGTATGTGACGCGCATGTCTCATCTAATAATATCCTCCAATAATAATTTAATATTCTCGAGAAAATTTCATAAAAATGACAGGTGACATTATTCCTGTTTCATGTCATTTGTCATAAAACGAACACACAATTGTGAAAAAAAAACAAAAGAAGTAGGAAAACAATTTTCCCATTGTGTATTCTATAGATTTCCCACCCAAAATTCTTGTCACGTGATATCCATATATATACAGACATACACACACACAGTAGTGTATCATAATATACAGTAGAAAAATATAAAAGCTTCCAGTACTCCTTGGGTGATTCGGAACTTTTATATTTTCCTTCTTTTCAAAATATACTGTACATACTACGGGAAGGGAGTAAATGGGAAAATCTATTTTGTTTTTGTATTTTTTTATTAAATTTATTTAGAATTAAGTGGAAAGGCGTGGTTTTCGTATTTTTTATTACGCTGTCACGAAAGGACATATTTATTTTCCTTGTGTATAAAAAAGGACATTTTTATGTATTTATAGATTTAGATAAGATGTATATGCCGCGGTATAATAATAACATTATAATTGAATAAAAAAAAATATTAAATGTTATTGAGGATGAGGAGAAGAGAACAAAAACAAAATCCTTAATTATTGTTTTCCTTAATTTATAACAAATTGATGGGTGGACAGGTAATTTTTCTGTATTTCTTTCTGATGTAAGGAAAAATTAATGATTTTCAGTTTGTGTATCGTTCGGTTCGGTTATATAAATATGAATAAAATATTAAACTATTATAGTCTGTCATTTTGTATAAAACGGATATTAGTATGATTGTTGGTAATTACACGTAAATCGATATAACGTGGGCCTAATCTATATAGCTAAGGCGTAACAGAGATTTATATAGGGTAAGTTTCTAATGATCGAGGTATCATCGATCAGCTCAATTCAGGTTGTGCTCGTCGGTCTAACTATAATAAACACCATCTCGTAAGGAAACCATCTCGGCATTGTGGAGCGTAACTTTGAAGCGTGAGAGTATATATAGTAGATAAAGATTACAGAGCTCTCATCTATCCGATGCTCAAAACCTTTCTATCTTGACAACGAAGTGAATTTATAAATAAATTCTTTCAATGTTATTGGCATGACATTGGTAGAACTGCGACCACATCTGAAATATATGGTAATAAAATTGATCGATAAAAGTGTTAGCGAATGACATAAGTCTTTGCCATAACGTTTAATAAAACGTAAACCTTATGGATAATATAATCAAAATGTCGGCCAAAGGTAATGTCTAAAGTGAAGTTAGTTCCTAAATCGAAAACTAATTCGAATTTATCGACAGCAGTATCACCTATGTAGTACGTAGTAGGTAGTAGGTAGTAGGTTGTAGGTAGTAGGTAGTAGGTAGTAGGTAGTAGGTACTAGGTAGTAGGTAGTAGGTAGTAGGTAGTAGGTAGTAGGTAGTAGATAGTAGGTAGTAGGTAGTAGGTAGTAGGTAGTAGGTAGTAGGTAGTAGGTAGTAGGTAGTAGGTAGTAGGTAGTAAGTAGTAGGTAGTAGGTAGTAGGTAGTAGGTAGTAGGTAGCAGGTAGTAGGTAGTAGGTAGTAGGTAGGAGGTAGCAGGTAGTAGGTAGTGGGTAGTAGGTAGAAGGCAGTAGGTAGTAGGTAGAAGGTAGTAGGTAGAAGGTATTAGGTAGTTGAAGTAGGTAGTAGGTTGTAGATTGAAGGTAGTAGGTAGTAGGTAGTAGATAGTAGGTAGTAGGTAGTAGATAGTAGGTAGTATAGGTAGTAGGTAGTAGGTAGAATATAGCAGGTGGTAGGTAGTAGGTAGTAGGTAGTAGGTAATAGGTAGTAGGTAGTAGGTAGTAGGTAGTAGGTAGTAGGTAGTAGGTAGTAGGTAGTAGATAGTAGGTAGTAGGTAGTAGGTAGTAGGTAGTAGATAGTAGATAGTAGGTAGTAAGTAGTATGTAGTAGGTAGTGGGTAGTAGGTAGTAGATAGAAGGTAGTAGGTAGTTGGTAGTAGGTAGAAGAACAATTTTTTTAAGTAATTTATTTTGTCAGCATAAAACCGGCGGTTAAACCAATCAACGAGGTCTTTAACATATTGTAACAAATATACTTATTAATCAATGCTGTAAAACTTCGAGTCAATGGTCTAGTGGTGAGAGTAAGTAGCATATATAGTAGTGGCCGAAAGAGAAACTAGTTCGAATTTACTATGCAATAGTTTATATTCTATTTCATTTTTAGTGAGCGGTAGATGGTTGTGTTTGATATCTCTAGCGGCAATTTATCAATGAGATAACAACATACTATACAGTGAGTGAATAGAAACGAATTGAAGACGTTACTACTAGGTAGTAGGTATACAGTTGCCACAAGAGAACATCGCGAACATTTACACCGAAATTTATGCACCACTCATTGACTCGAACAGTATGGAAAGATGGAGAATCCATATCTGATTTGTGTAATAAGTACTTTATAGCACAGTAGATTGTGACATATAGCTCTCCCACTACAGTGGGACTACTAATTTACAGTGTGAAATCAAATTAAGTTGTAAGTTTGACTATAAACTCTGGTCGTTTCAATTCGGGCCTGAGTCGTTAATAATCCGGACACGAACCTAGGACAGTCGTAATACAATGACAAAAATAATTTGGGATAATATTCTGTGGCACACTAGAATTATTGCATGAATTTGATGTTGAGTTAATTTGATGCAAATTATGTATATGAGTAGTTTCTCCAGCTAATATTAATAAGGATTGAATGGTCAATTCTGTCAAAAAGCCTTTGAGCTTGCTGCCACTTTTCCATGTATTCGATGCATATCAAATTAGTAACAGCTGACCTTCACGGAAATTTTTTGTTTAAAAGCCTCAAACAGCTTAGTTATTGCGGAGAGAATGCCAATATCACGATAGTTCCAATATTTTTCCATCTGGGTATAAATCGGATGAATATACGAGTAAAAAAATTTCAGGAAGAATACCATCAGGTCTAGCTATTAATTCTTTCTAGAATACCATCAAGTCCAGAATTAATATCAAAACGAGATAAGTACTCAAAAACTTCTTCATTCGTAAACGACAGTTGATTAAATTGGAGGCAAGCACTTGTATTGGATAGAGTGCCAGTTACGGTTAGAGACGGATTATACGCAGAATCAAAAACAATGTAAATAAATTGCAAATCTCGTAAGGTTCACTGACGCGAACAGTCAATGGTACTACCGAAGAATCGATGAAGTTAATTATATCCGCATATAAAGTTCCAAATTAGAACCGCAAGGTATATAACAACATAACTATATGAGTATTGAAGGCTTAACCATTTTTTTACGAACATTAATAACACCTAGTCGTGAATAAGATGCAATTAGTTCATTCAAGATGGCTCTCTTCACAGCGATTAATGCTAAACCAACTTTCAGGTTAGTGTCAAAATTATGCCTATCTTTCCTATGGAGCAAGAAAATATTCTTTAAAATAATATCTGGGTATAGTTAGCCATAGTTAACTAGGTTTCGCTGATGATGACATCATACTCGAAGAATTAGAGCTTTATCACGGATGCCGGTATCATTGCAGTAGTATGGTTGTCTACGGTGTGGGGTTAAATTATTCGCTTGTGGTTTTTTGAAGCCGTGCTGAAAAGGTCTGCCTAAAACACTATTCGGTCAGAAAGTGGGTGATATAACTTAACTTCAGGACTCAATCTAGTAGACGTGCATATCGTAATCTTTATCTTGTAGTGATATAGATTAGATTTCGGTTGAGACTTTCATAAATTCGTTCAATACTATACCGTAAAGGGCTCGCAGAGTTAAGCTATATTAACTGTTAATTCATCCGGCTTGTGAATAATAGAAACGATTGAAATTTCAAATAATTACTAAATATACATTCATGATATAAGTTAATAAAAACATCAAGACTGTTTCACCATAAAGTCCAATCGATCACCATATAAAAAATCGGTCAATGGAGTTTTTAAATATAAATAAAACAAACTAGGTAACGGACAAAGAGTTCTTCCAATAAAAAAATAACCAGACTAAACCCAGAGGCCAACCGTTGACATGAAGTCAAACGTCAACTGGAATGACACCCAGGATTTTAATGGTTGTGGTTTGAACTCTATGATACTCTAAGAAAATGTGTCGGCTCTATACATTTCTGGAATAGAGCTGAATTGCAGTGTATTCTATTTATACCTGTAAGGTATATGCTTGTAAGGAGTACAATTATTTCTGCGGATCCTATTCAAAAACTTTGAGGTATTGTTAAGTGACTGGATAAACAAAATCCGAAACTATAAGGACCAATAGATGGTTATATATTACTTAATGAAAGATCTAAACCATTCACTTTGATCTCATTCGAGACGATTTTAGAATCCAAGAAACACAAATTGGGAATTATATAGACTTCATCTCAAAAAGTACTAATTACCTCCTTTACAGAAGGTAACAATCAGGAAAATTCAGATGGCTCTCAAACAATTACAACTAAAGCAGACATAGAGGTTTTAATGGTAAATAGTTTTGGTGAATGCCACGGTAGAATTTGATGGAACGGCACTTCATGCCAACACATTTAAAACTAAATTCTTAGAGCTATTGGCAGATATAGATTTTTTAGGGATAGTGTACTGAAAGCAAATCCCATTCACTTCACACAGTGTAATAAAAATGGAGATCATACCACCCAATATCTTAAGATTACTTGGCAAACAAATTGAAAACAAATCTAATAAAGAATGGAAGATTTACTAGAAATTTAAACAGTCTTTCGGTACATCAAGTGACTTGAAACCTAGAAGCGTCTACCGCTAATCTTCTTTATCATATATCTGGTAGTACAGAACTTGAGTGGAATCGGAAGGACATCACATATACAAAGTCTTGTCTGCGCATTGTCGAGTGGCCACACCCTCTAAGTGCATCAAATATTAGTGGTTTATTTACAAAGATCTACGATTTAAGATAATTAAAAGCCTAAAGGTGTTAAATGGCATGGTGCACAGTTCATGTCGATGCTGCGTGATAAAACAGCAACCTGTTAGTTTAATCCATAAAAAGTTGTTTATTATCGATCTTTGCTCGCTGTTGAAGGTTATGACAATAAAAGTTTCGTTTTGGAACGAAACTGATACGACTAAAAACTGATTTAAAAAATAAAATTTGATGATTTGCTCACGTCGTTCGATATTATGACCTAACAAGATGATTTGCCATACATTTTGGAACAATTCACACTAAATTTGATAGATGTTACTTAACCAACATCGGTACTATAACCTAACAAATCTCGAGTCTACTGAAAAACTTTTTATATGAAATACTTCGATCTATAAGCGTTTAATATTTTATGGTCAGATTTGGGGTGCCACCAATAATAATTCATTTTGTTTAGATCAACAATCTTGTTCAATTTATATAATAAATAACGATACCCACTATATGCCACCCATAATGATGCCCACTAGGATCTGTAAAAAAACATTCAATACCTCGATATTCTGCTTTCTAGGATCGGCGCAACAAATCGAGTAATACTATAGACACATCTGGTTTCGTAACTACAGTTTCGAATTAACCATGATTTCGTTGTTATGTGTCACTGCTAACCAAGGTTTGCAACTTGGTTTAAACATGGTTTTGGAATGAGCTATTTTTTCTCATCCCATGGCATTTTAGTGACGACAGTGCCAATTTATACAGTTAATGAATAGCAAAACTATATATTGGTGTTTTCATGTATTTGTTTATTTTTTTTATAAAAATTGAAGTTTTCAAAAAAAAATAATATTAATACAGAATTCGATAAATTAACAGATAGTAAAACTAAAAATAGAAATAGGAAAATTTGAGTGGAGGGCGAAATAAAAATATTTTTAAACCACACAGTTAACGTAAGAATTTGAATGAATAAACTGTCAACTGAAATGAGAACTGTAGTGTGTCATGTATTTTCATTTCAAAAACCATAGTTTCATAATCATGGATACGAAACTAGATATGTGTCTATGGTATAAGGCTTCCCGATAACTTCATTAATCTACTTGAGTTGGAATGCCACTCTTAGATCGTTTAACAATTAGAGCAGCTTAATCCCATATTATGCTCTATTGAATGACTTGGCCTAAATGCTAAAACTGTCTATCAATTCTTTCTATTTGTTCATTGTTAATTGTTCAGTTCATTCATTGCAAAGCATAGTTTATTGATATATTGTTAAAATAACTCCAATCTTTCTCAAAATGAAAACGCCGTTGGAAGCTTCTGCGACTATATTTTGTGCTGGCATTCTACCATAAATCTGGACTAGTCCTAAATTGTAAATCTCAAAATTTGGTCCAGAATAGCCAACCTTTATAATTTATCGCCTCATATATGAAGATTTATATTGAGATCCATTCATCGAAAGTTATGAAAAAATTGCCATCTGCCGTTGCCTTTATTTCATAACCAGCCACCATTTCTAGTTCTTAAATCTAGTGACCTTTTTGTTAAACGAGATTTCATCTCTGGCGGTCTTAATACTAATTCGGAAACTTAGACCAAGAGGTAACCTTTTGTAGTGGAGGAAAAATTTGTCACTATTCTAGACTAGTGTTTAAGAGCGGATAGAATACAGTAGGAATATATTATTCTACTCCTACCGTACTTTCCTTTAATAGTATAGACAGTTTTCCATTTTTAGCCATTTGTGACTTGACCTTGATGTTTTGAACAATCTAGAAAGTATAATTGATATTTCGAGGTGTGGAAGTGAATGTTGCTTGAGCCTTCTTGGGTAAGTAGGACATTATTGGCAAATCATCTTGATGTGTCATTTAGAAGAAGAAAACGACTGTATAAGCTTAGTGGCTATTATCGCAGGAACTAGTTTGTTATTTTGACGGTTTCTGATTCATATGAACTCTTTTATAATATTTTAAACTTGGTCTAGATCAATGTTCGAAGTACTGTCTAATATATTCGTACAGTGGACGTCAAAACTGTGTAAGATGAAAGCCATATCCTTGTAATATGTTGAAAACTCATTCTTGAATTTGTACTTGCTTCATGTTCAGTGGTGAAATATACGGTCACTAGGCAGATTGTCATAATTTATAATATACGAGGCTCGTTGGTCTGAGTATGGATGGTCGTGCTTTATTTATTTTATTGTCTTTGTTGCCAAGAATGGTTTCGTTTTGTTATCGTGTATGTTCTATTGTGAGACAGTAATTTAGTGAAAACCTGTTGTTTATATGGTGGGTTGGACAGATACCACCCTCGACTACAATCATTTCTAACTTGATAAATGACGTTCGTTCATTTGGTTTCTTTAGTTGGTGACGTCGTACACACTATTCTGAAGCCTGCTTGTAACCCAGAATTTTGACCAAGTGATGTATGTCTCATTGTTTTGTTAGACATTGTGAACTGCATTGATGATGGTATTTTTTTTTGGTTTTGATCTCTACAATCTGTTTTGGGCTCGAGGCACTTTCAACTCTTTCGCGGTTCGCTTATTTACGTCCTTACCTTACGTCATTACAGCCAAATCGAGGGCGTACGGCTATTGGTCCGATATACGTAGAACCATCTGCACATTGCATAGCTCCATTAAGCCTATAGTACTGACATGGAAGATGGGTTGGCCCATGAATTCTGAACTTCAACAGGGGGCCATAGATGTGTTCATTCACACCACCGATCGTAATCGTATGGCGAAACATCCTTCCCCTATCGGGATTGGAACCCGGTATCTCCCGCTCCAACTACCGCAGCTTTTACCACTGCGCCACCTGAGCAGTATGATGGTGATTGAAACTATATTACCATCCTTTAACTGATACGCATTTGCCGTCAACAACAAAATTAAATTAACAACCACTTTATCTGTTGAGTGGTAATGACAACCGAAATCATTAGTTCCCAAACCGAATATCATTCCTGTCGAGATGACTTATTTATCTGATATTTCCACGAGAAATGTTTAGTAACCCCTGCCTAGTAACTCCAGCAGCCCCTCTTGTCTCGTCTATTATTCACAGTCGGTCAATATATTTTATATGAACTTGTAACAATCGATTTGGAAACAATAAATTGTTCCGAGTGGCTTTTACGGTTTGACCAAGGCTGTATACACAAATTAAACGTCTCACATTATGTCTTGCGCAAATCACGCACTAATCGATCGATTATCATAAATAATAATTTCATGACCAAATGAATTACCGCAAAACAAATGGTATTACACCAACAATTACCGTGTTTCAATTGAAAATGACCGAATTTAATTAAAAATCTTGGTGAAATTAAATTTAGAATGCGTCGACCCGATTCTATACTGCGGTATATACGCGCAAGTGACAAAGACTTGCCACTTTCACTGTATTATGTACCATAAATATTTGTTGTCCGTTGTACGTTGATTGATCAACATTATGTATTTATGAAATTTCGAAATTATAATTAAAAATGATTAATTCCCAAATTGTCATATAATTAGCTAAATTATATTCCAACGAAATCGATTTGGAAAGCACCGTGTATAGTTGGCCGTGTATAGTTGTGCGTTTCGTTTCAAATTAGACATTGTTGTTCGTCTTAGACGTACATACGAAATTAAGGTTAAATTTTTAAGAAACAAAGTAGCTGTAATTTTGATGACCTTTTCATGTGATAGACAATCAAAATTTAGATAAATTGTTTTTTTGTTGTTGTTGTTCTTGTATATTATTGAAGATGATAGATTTTGATAGGCAAGAGGTTGAATGTTCGCTTATAACGGGACCAATTTTTTATATGTACATATTTTGGTTATGATCATTGAATTTTCATATAATTGTTTGCGTGATAAATTGTTGTGACATTTGATGGATGATGTTATATAACGCTGCAGGAGCGAAATTATAGTTTGATGTTCAAGAAAATATAGTGTCATAATTGTTGGCTCACTTTCGCAGCTGCGCTTGTCAAGTAATATCATTTCGTTTGTTATGATCTGTATGATATCTTTGAAATAACAATAAATATGATCTTTCTTTTAAGAAATGGTTAATTTTAACTGTCATTTCGGAGAGGTAGTAGATCGTAACAATACATGTTTTGTGTATAGATTAGCAGTCTAATAAGAGTTCATGTTTGCTATCTACCTTATTTTTTATTTATTTAAGCCATCTTAATTCTTGTTTTATGTCAAGAAGTTGTTCGGTTTCATTGTTGGTATGCTGCAGTAATCTTCATTGCACGTCGAAAATTGTTTTAACAGCGTTGAATAATTAAACTCCATAGTTGGATACCAAACGTCCAAAGTGGTTTGATTGTCGATTTTAAGATCAGGCGTTTACCGTACAGGCTAAGCTTAGAAT
The DNA here is from genome assembly GCA_963932295.1 of Tipula lateralis. Lineage (NCBI taxonomy): Eukaryota > Metazoa > Arthropoda > Insecta > Diptera > Tipulidae > Tipula > Tipula lateralis. The sequence goes on along the minus strand of OZ010737.1, from coordinate 131,061,117 downwards.
ATCTTCCTAGCGTTTACCGTACAGGATAAGCTTATAGCTTAGAATGTCTTTCTATTAGCCGGTACATCTCGCGTTGAATTATTTTAATATGCTTTGCTTTTTGCCTAATGTGGTATTTCCAGTTCATTATTGAATAAGGCAGTCCGAGATATTTAGCAGTTTCAGCTTGCTATTTTTGGTGCCGCAACGCGTATATTACCAGAGCCATCTTTATTTTACAGAGCCTAAATATTAAAAATTGAGTTTAAATAAGGGGAAGTAAAATAGAGGAAAAAACGTAAATTCCCATACAAAATATATGGAAAGTAAACAATTTTTTAAAATGATATATTTCAATGAAAAGTGTGACAAAATAAACATTTTAATGTAATCATATTAAAACTATTTATATAATATATCATTTAAATATTTTTGAATGAAATCAATTAAATATTATAAATAATTAAATAAATAAATCATTAAATTCAAATATCACATTAGAACTTTTAATATGTATACGAACAAATACATACATACTCGTATCATTTGAAAAAAAATATTTTCATGTATACGCATGTGCAATATGAAATATCGATCGAGTACGATCAATGACAACAGAGTCATCTCTATTTCGAAAAATTAAATCTGCTATTAAAAAACTACTTTGTTTTTTTTGTAAAAAAAACTTTTTGATTATCAAAATTTTGAAATTAATCCAAACTAATGTAAAATAAATAAATAAATTTAATTTATATTTAAAATATTTTCTCATTTACTTAAACGTTTATCTAAAAACGGGCAAACTACTAGAATCCCACTATAATTCTATAGGGATTAAAAGTAGAATCGTATAGTAGAATTATATTTTATCGAATTTGATCATAATTGTTAATACATATTTCAGGATAAAATACTTTGACATATTCTAAAATCCGTATGAAATCGAGTGTTTGACAAAATTGTGAGTTTTGTCAAGAAACTTATCTAAGTAACAATTTTAAGGTTAGCAGTTTTTTCGAGTTGGAGGAAAATTTGATTTTATAAAGATATATATGTATGTATGTATATATGTATATATCTTTATATATATATATATATATATATATATATATATATATATATATATATATATATATATATATATATATATATATATATATATACTTACATATACAATTTAACCGTTAACTAGTTAACTTTAATTAGTAAAATGAAATCCATTAGAATTTTTTTTTAAATCTAACGACTTTTTGTATAAAAGAATGACATCTTTTGAACGACATCGAAAGTACATCTAAAACTCAACATTTTATCCTGAATAAATTAAATTTTATTAGATTTACTTTTATCTATATTGAATATAATAATTATAATTAATAATTATTATGATATGTGAAACAAAAAAATTAATTTTCTTTATGAATGTCAGATGTCTTTTGTAAAGCTTTTTCGCCATGTCATGTTTCTGGTTTGGTTTTTATAGAGTACACCAATGAACACTCCATCATTTTACTATTTTATAATTAAAATTATTGTTTATTGTAGTTATTAAATTTTATTTATGTGCTAAAACATATAAGCTACGGATATTTTGCTGCAAAACAAAAGTAAACGTGTGCGGTTAGTTTAAACAAATGTATTGCTCTTATTGGAATATGCTTTAACTTCAAAATCGACATCACAAAAACATATATGTACATATTTGATTGTGCATTCAATATTGTAAATTCATATTAAATTAAACTATTAAGATATTTAGGAAACTGATTTTCAGACATAATTAATTTCAACATTTTATGTACTTAACCCTGTAAAAATAGAAAACAAATATATAATTTTATATTGATAAAAATTATTTCGAAAAATGTCATTTTGACATTGCTTCTTATGGGAAAGTGTAAAATGTACCTCCTCTAAAAAAAGCTCAACAAAAAATACGTCAAATTATTACGGCTCTAATAAAGATGACTCTGATATTACATATGCTGATTTTATTTATTTTTTTATTTTTTTTTATTAGTGTACTCCTTATTTATGAAATTGTCATGGAGTCACGATTCAATATATTTTTTGCTCAAAATGATCTTAAATTATTAGAGCTTATATAATTAAAAAATAAAATTAAATATACATACGAGCATAGTTAAAAAAAATAATAATAATAAATACATAATCAAAAATAAAAATATTTTGTTTTACAAAAGGATTCGTTAGCGTAATAAATAGGGCACACATCATATAATAAAGTTAGTTTTAAGCCTGGTTTATATTCAACGACTTTTGCAGAAGCAGACAATTAAAACGAGATAGACTAATTCAAAGCCTTCTGCGTAACTGTAGGACAACAATAAAACTTAAAAATATTTTTTTCTCTTAGTGTTGTCTCTTATTTGTACACAGACAATTAAATTGCGCCTACTCGTTTTATTTGTCTGCTTCTGCGAAAATCGTTGAATAAAAACCGGGTGTATTATACATACACGATGAACTTAAACTTAATTAAATTAATGTGTCCAATAAAATTTTAATGTTGCTAATTGTAAATAACCAATCTTTTAATATTTGACTAAATTTAGTAAGTGTATTTGCGTTCACAATGTCGGTCGGTACTTGGCCAAATAATTTCGAAGCAGTGTATGAGAAAAATGTCTTAAAATGTTCTTTATTCTGTTTTTATTCCGGAACATATACGGCTCAGAAATATGAAAATTAATTAGACGATGCCCACTCATCACATAGTACATTCTTAGTACCTTAAACTGTGACGTCGTGTTTCGCGTTTACACAGGTCTATTAGGGTTAAGGGTCACGTGAAGGAAATTGTCGGATTAATAATTTCCCATACTATATTCCTATCCTATTCCAAATTTCATTTCTCTACTCACAAGGTTGGTGTTTACTTCAAACCCCACAAGTTAAAATTCGACGGATTCGTGCTATGAAAAAAATAGTCATCAAAGGGTTACTTTTGATGTTATTGCAATTTGTGGAGAGATGGCGATGCTATCGTATTAATTTGCATACCGAACGCATTAAATGGCGTAATGCAGTGATTCTAATCATCATTTCCGCCGATTGACAAGTTGTATAAGCCATGGGTAACAAAGCGAGGATCTCTTGGATTTTGCTGCTTGAACGTGCGTATACTCGTATACCAGACCACATAATTTTTGGATAAATTCTGGATTATTTTGTGTTGCCGATCTACTTTGGTGTTTCGTGTTCTTGAGCATATACTGCTGTGAGTAGGTAATTGTAGGTTTCTGTGAGCGCATAGTGTGCTTAGTGATGTAAGTTGGATTGTTTTGTGCTCGAAAACACCAACTTGGAACGAAACTAAGAACATCGAAAAGGGTAAGCGTGCATATAAGGTATACGGGAAGCAGCTAAGCAGTCGTCTTGTGATACATAGGACGGATAAAATAAATCGTCTAAAATATTCCCTTTAAAAAAAAAGCATGGCTGTATCACAGGTGTACAAAATATTTGAGCATGTCATTGATAGATTCATCTATTCAGTAGTAACGTTTGAAGCTGGTATGGCTTGTGTTTTTTTTAAGTTTTGTGTTAGTGAACATAAGTAATTATACATTTTATTGGTAAATGTACACTACAGTGCAAGAGTACTAAAATATTTTTGTTTTGTGAGTTTTTATATATATATATATATATATATATATATATATATATATATATATATATATATATATATATATATATATATATATATATATATATAAATATATATATATATATATATATATATATATATATATATATATATATATATATATATATATATATATATATATCTATTTATTTATTTATTTATTTATTTGTAAATATACACGTTACAGGCTGTCCTGTAATATTTGTATCAGTGCTCGTGAACTATACAAACAAACAGTGATTTTACTCAGTGTATATTGTATATATAAATCTCGAATTTTGTAATATTTATGTGTCAGTGATCAAGCGGGAATTATTTTTGGCAATAAAGCAATCAGTCAGTAAATCCTATTATCAAGTGGAAGTGCCTGAAAAGACGAAACAATTTTAAGGTGTGCGAATAATTACCTACCAATACACTGTGACGGGGTGGGGTTCGACACGACAGTAACAACAAAACCCAACATTTACGTTTGAAAATATATGAACTGTAAAGCAAAGGAAGCAGTATATAAGCGAACAGCAGACTTTAACCATTGTGTCGGAGCAGATGATGCAGCGTGGTGGTTTGGGGTTCAGTGAATGCTATCGTACGTCAAACTCGGTGAGTATTCATTTCTCCTATAATTAAGTAATATTAATTTGTGTTGATATTAGCCAGAACCCGACCCGTAAGTCTGAAGCTTCAACGACAAATCTCAGTCCGGCAAATACATGTGCGCGGACTGGCGCCTTATACATATTTTAATGTTCACTTTTACTGAAGGCACCATCAGCTCAAATAGACCTTTCGATTGTTTATTCTATTATTTACAGAAGTCGTGAATCGTGATCGGTAGTAATCTTCCCTTCGTCCTACAGATAAAGTGAATCAGCTCAGTGAAGAGCTGCATATGCAAATACACATATACACACACACAAACACACACACACATACAATCAGCGATTAGCACGTTCTGAGACGATCACTGTATGGCAGAGAAGATGGAGTGAGTCGACGAAAGGTAGATGGACCCATCGCCTGATCCCCTACGTCTAGTCCTGGCTAAACAGGCGACACAGAGAAGTGGATTATCATTTTACGCAGTTCCTGACGGGTCATGGTTGCGTTAGATCATACCTGTTCAGATTCAAACATGAGGATTCATCAGATTGCCGTTTATGCATCGGGGTAACGGGGAACGTAGAGCACGTGTGTTCGAGTGCCCACGATTTACGGAGGAGCGAAGCAGTATCTGTGCACGTGGGGTCCAACTAACACGGGAAAATATACTGGAGTTTATGCTGGCATCCGAGGATGGGTGGAACGCAGTAAGCGGAAGTGTCTCACGGATAATGAGTGAGTTGAGATGCCTCGAAAGAAGCAGAAATTCAGCAAGGAGTTAATTCTAGCCGATTAGGGCAGTGTAAGCTGAACCGGCCGCGTGAAGTAATACCTAACGGTAATTCCATGCGGCTATATGGCAAGAGGTACCCGGGGGTTAGGGTTTAGTCGGTAAGAATCCGACACTCTCATTTTGAAGATTTCCCAATCCGCCACAAAAAAAAACACACACACATACATCGCAGATAGGCGAGATTTCCGCAGAGGCTCATCTAATTAAACAAAATTTATATTTTTATTTATTCAATAATTCATTTAACGTAGAATTATTAATTGTGCTTACCATTTTTGGGTTGTCCCAAATAAAAATTATAACGTTGTCGGAAAGCTCGGTTTTTAACTTGTCTGCGCAGTTTCAGAGAGAGAATAATTTGGTGGTATGAAGTCCAATAGTAGCTAAGTAGCTGGTGGCGTGTTACAAAACACGTAAAGGTAGCGCAGGGGTATGATTTTTAAATGCACGAACAAAGACAAAGATATGGCGTGGTCCTTGGTAAGTAATTCATAATTTTTAATACTCTTTTTTACTAAGGATTTGATATTTGACATGTAAATACCACCCCAACACGTAATTCCATACTGAAGATGTGAATCAAACAATGCATAATAGAGACATCTTAAAAATTTCGAACTACATATATACTCAAATAAAAAAACATTCTTAATGTTTGCCTAAGTTTCATTTTTAAGTTGGCTATTTGATTTTTAAAATTTAGTTGGGAATCAAAGGTCACACCTAAATATTTGGAAGATGTAACGTTTTCAATAGGTACACAAAGAGTATTACAATTAAACTCATTGCAAGCCAGTGGATGAAAAAATATTGGATTCGGATCTTGGATGGCACAACTCACATTGATTTAGGATCACATACATAATTTTGGATTTGCAGCTAAGAACCATATCATGTTTGTAGAAGCCTTGGGTAACCTCAAGATTAATGACTTTTTCATCGCTATGTATTTTATTAATGCAAACAGTTTGCATACGGTTTTGAAGATAGGACTGAAAAAGAGAAAGTGCCAAACCTCTGATACCTACACAAACAAAAAAAATTCGAGTTCCCCTGACTCCGATTCGGTGTCACATAGTATTCCACCGATCGGGTACAAATTTAATTCATCCGATCGGAGTATTTTATTTGATCAGCCTTCTCTTTTTTTTTGGATTGGATTATTCACATCTAACTAATGAAAATTACTTTTTAAGAATAGATCTTTATACATCAGACGGACAAATTTATTTTATCCGTTTAGTGTTTTTTTATATTTTCGGATTAATGTATTTGCGCAGATATGACGAAACAAAATTATTCATATGGTATCAGAGTACACCCAAAAAAGTTTCTATTTAGACCATTCGGAGTTAAAGAAGCGATACCAAAGTGAACAGAATTGATCTTTCGGATAAATTAAATTAACTCGATATGACGTGTTGACATATTTAATTTTATTTATTTAAAATATTAAAAATTATATTATAGAAAACATAGTTTTATGTGAATAAAAAAAATTAATTTGTTAGCTCCACCATATTTAATTTGATGAAAGTGGTTCCTCTGTTTGAACTGGATCACGCCAAACTAAAATGAATCATGAATCAGGTTTCGTTGTTAAAATTTTCCTGTCTGTTCATCAACATTTCTGAAAGAAGTAAATATATAAGTATTGAAAGATGTTTATGGTCAAATAAATTATTAATACTCAGCTTTAGATTTCTACTGGTAGGTCTGGCATCTTTTTGATAGTAGGATTATGAAAAAAAAAAAAAAATAAAACTATTTTTCACATTAAAGTTTTTATATTAATTTATGAACAGGTATATTTAACACTTATTTAATTTTTTATAATTTAAAATAATTTCACAAATATTTATAATAAATAACTAACAATTTTTACCTTCATGTTGAACTTAGTTGAACGGGAAAGCTATCAGTTAAAAATTCTGACTATGACACACAATATAGATTATATTGTCTCTTGTATTAACTAATTTAAACAGTATACACACAAGTCATTTAATTCACATATTTATTTTATTTATTTATAAATAATTTTAATAAGATTTAAATTCACAATAACTTAAATTTTTTTTTTATAAAAAACAAGTGATCACTTTGAATACTAACACGAAACTAAAATTATTCGTGCTAGCTAATGTATGAGCTAGCACGAATAATTTTAGTTTCGTGTTAGTATTCATTTGACAATGAAAGTCAAATCTGAAATTCAAAAATTACCCGAAAAATCTTTGCCTAAGATAACTCCGAAAAGTGTAAATTTAACACTCCATAAAGTTCAAAATTTGCTATGGGAAGTACCTTTTAAAAAAATCCCCGAACATATTTTAATATTAATATTTAATTTTAACACCGAATTGTGCGATAAAAATATGAGTTTATCTTTTCGGATAGTTAAAATGGTGAGGCCAAACCTGTGGTGTTAATTTTATATGAAAGTTAAAAATTAACACTAGTTGAAAAAAAGAAAAAATTTAGATTACTGTATCGGGACAAAACCATGTTATCTCTTTCAACATCTTCAGTAATAATATTTTCACGTTTTTTATTTATAATACATTGGGTATATTAATAAAATGGTCATTAAATACGTTCACAATTTCTTTTGGGTCAGTTTTAATAGTATTTTCTTTGGTATTTTCACCAATATCGATGGCTGTTGTACTACTTATGCTGGGTTTATTTTTTAATATATTATTTACAATTTTCCATTTTGATTTCATATCTGTTGCTGCCTCTATCTTATTTTTAAAATAACGTTCTTTTCTCAGGGGAACCAAGATTTTAATCTTAGATTTGAGCATATCAACTTTTTTTTGAGGACATCATTATTTCGTTTTTAGATAAACGATTTCGATGACTTATCAGTTTTAATAAAGAGTCGCTCATCCAAGGCTTTAGCTTAAACTGACTCCTTTTAATTTTAACAATTGTTTTAAATTTATTAAGATTAAAAATAAATTTAACAATAAAATTTGAATACGCGATATTAGGATCTACCGAAAAAAATTTTTATATTTGCACAAGGTCTAGTTACATTATTACTGCAGCCCAAACGAAGAACATAATAATAAATACTCATCTTTTGTACGTGAATCCTTCAACAAGTCTAAATTTATATTTAGACTTGTTGAAGGATTTTATGTTTCGATTTATCATCATATAAAAAAGTCGATAATTAAGTTCGTTAAGAGTTAGTTAACCATTAGTTTCAATTCCTTGGTCCATTTGCTGATTTTATAATTGTAAGAAATCAATTGCTTGATTCCGTGATTTGCTTGATGTCAATACTGCTGTTTCTTCAGCAAAAGTTCCGATGAAGGTTGTTTCCGTTGTCGGTATATCGAGAGTGTAAAGTATAGGATGGGCACAAATACGCAACCCTGGGATACAATTGCTATTTACCGTATAATTTTGTGGCACTATTTTGCTTATCTTGTATAGAAAGGACCCTCATGCCACACTCTATATCGAAAACCAGTGTTACATCTAGAAAAACGGCAAGCCAATATTTCTTCCTTCAATTGCTTGAAGAGAAGAAATATGGTCCTGCAATGTACTGGATCAAGCGTCGAATGTTTATTTTTGAATCAAAACTGGAAGTCAGATATATTGGCTTCAGTCGTTTCAGTTACAACTTCCCAAACAACTATGAAATAGTTGGTAACAAAGAGTACGGGCTCGGTTGGTTTGTCTGGTTTTTTGTCATGATTATTTATGTAACCTACAAACGCAATCGGAAAACTTTTTAAGTCTTATATACATGTATTCTAATATAGTGCCTGCTCTCTTTGATAACTCATTAAACAATCTTGAGTTCTGTTTTTTTGTTTAGTTGGTACATCTGTTGTTTGCAAAAGTAGTCAACAGTACATGTATCTCTGTGTCTGTTGGCGGTTATTTACAATTTTAGAAATGGATTTAAATTTGCAATAACGAACTTGTATTAAGTTTTGCGTAAAAACGTATTTAATAGTGCGCGAACGTTGGAAATGTTGGAAAATTGTTTTGGCAACGATTCTCTAAAGAAAACGGTCGTTCACCAGTGTCACGAGCGATTTAAAAGTGGTCGTGAGTCAATCGAAGATGATGAACGTAGTGGCAGACCATCGACGCGTAAAACCAACGAAAACATTGATAAAGTAAAAGAAATGTTTAAGCATTATAACATAATATTATTGATAAACCACAAATTAACCATTAGAGAGATAGCGGAGGACTTGAAAATTGCCTATGGATTGCCTATGGATCTATCCAAGACATTTTGTTTAATGATTTGGGTTTCGTCGTGAATCAGCAAAGTTGGTGCCAAAATACCTCAAAAAAGACATGATTTACGAGGCTGTTTCCGAACCCACATTCATCAAGAGGATCATTACTGGAGACGAGACGTGCGGGTTTATGAGTTCACCAAATGAGTCGAGAGCAAAAAACCACGTTGTTTTCAGTCAAATAGGAGGCAATGCTCACGGTTTTCATGAATAACAACGGTGTAGTTCATCATGAAATTTTGCCAGGCCGTTAACAAAGGGTATTATTTGGGCGTTATGAGACGATAGCCTGAATCAACAGAATCATTATTCGTAATTTTGCGTGAATCATTATTAGTAATTTTTTTCGAAAAATGCAACAAATACCATCCAACAGCCACCGAATCCACCTGATTTGGCTCATTATGGGGAACGCGTTTCAGCAGCCGGAAGGAAAATATGGAAAAATCGCAGGAAGCACTGAAGGACAAACCGAAACCCGACTGTAAAAAATGTTTCGAGGATTGGATCAAGCGCTGGCATAAGTGTGTTGTAGTCGATGGGGATTACTTAGAAGGAGACAATATAGATTTAGATTAATAAACTTGTATTTTTAATTTTCTGAATAAATTCCGGGAACTTTTTGATCAAGAGCGATATCCTAAGTGAGGTTTACCGCACTCAAAGACTTTTTGCTCTACTTAGCGACGTTTCATTCTGAATCATTCTGAATAGTTTAGTTGGTGCTACGGGCCCCTAAACGCTCCTAAGGCAGACTCTTTGTGGTCTGGGAATTCTAATTTGGTACAATATGTACTTGCTAAGGCAGCATCCTGTTTGATATGGAGATGTCTTGGGAACAGTAAAACGTGCTTAGTTAAAACGTAAACTTATAATACTACCAAATAAGGTATCACAAGCAGCCTTTCACTCAACACAATGATTCCATCTCACGATCAAAGCTAATTATTACACCGCGTATTAAAACTCTTATCCCAATTAAAAACTATTATAGGTCGATGATGAATAATTATAATACTTTTTATTTCTTAAATAGTTAGTTAGTTAAATTTATTAATTAATTTATACATTTATAATTTATATAGACAAAATGTAGACTTCAAAAATTGATTATGTACACATTGTTTGACCACACACGGCGCTTTTATGATCGGACCCAAATAAAATATTTATTTTTTTTGGTTATTGTTGTACCAATGCTCCAGCCTCTGAAGCTGTTTTTGTGGTACATACACAATACGAAAATAATAAAAATCAAATTAAATTTAAATTTATTTATAAATTTTGTTGTTATGAATAATTTTGTTTGGCTGCTGTTTCATTGATACAGTATACAAGAACTCCACACTCTGTTGTATAAGTGTCATTCTAATTAAAAATTAATTTTTTGTTTGTTTATTAATTATATAATAACAATAAATTAGTGTGTATAAACATATGGTAATTTTGTTATATGAAATTCAGCAATAAATTAAAGTATAATTAATTAGGTTTTTTTTCGTTTGTTGTTTGGAAATTTTGATTAATTATAATTTAAGAATAATTAATGAATATTTTGATTAAGTAGAATTTTCCACTAAAATTTACCTTTTCTACAATTACCTTATAGACAAATCTTTTTGGTTCGGTTTTGTTAATATGTACTTATAGAAATAATTTTGGGCAAGGTCGAGCTTTGAAGGTTTTGTTTTATCGAGGATAACGTTTTATTAATCGTTCCAAATTAATGACTTAATCTGAATTGTTTAATACTCCATTTACCTAGGGTATTATGTATATATATATATATATATATATATATATATATATATATATATATATATATATATATATATATATATATATATATATATATATATAGTAGGGATTCAAACCAATCCACGGTTCCATCATTGGATTGTGAATAATAAAAACCACTTGCTTGTTTTTCACTGTAACTTTAATTAATAATCACTACAATTCACTATTACAGTACTTTTATTTCACTGTTAATTTTACTTTTTCACTTTTTCCCGATTTTAATTTATCGCTGTCCCAATTCAAACTGAAACTCTACGCGTATGTATACTTGGGTATGTATACTCATTTTGCCCGCTTCTCGACCATAGTAGAAGTTCCCGTTTGTTTATTATTTCGTCTGTATACCGCAATTCATGTTGATTTCCAATTGCAAGCATTTAGTTATTCTATTCAATCTGAGATGTCACCCGCTTCCACCAAAACCTGTTCATTCCGAACAGTATCCAATTGTCTTCCTCTATAGAGAGCCAACCTTTCCAAATATACAACCTTTGGTTTTCCTCGGATGCCCTTCTGAATTCGGTAGATTACATCATTGATTTTCGTTTAGTAATTCTTCTAACGTAGCGTTAAACCATTCAACCATGCCGTCTGACTGAGGATGGAAAGGTTTTGTTCTTGTTTTATTTTCCCCAATAATTGACACATTTTCTGGAATACCGCTGACTCAAAATTGCGACCTTGATCTGAATGCAGTTCCATAGGCACTCCATATCGACTAACCCAATTATCTTTAGCGATTGTTGTTGTTTCTTGGTTCGGTATTGGATAGATTTCAGGCCATTTACTGAAATAATCCATCACCACTAAAACATACTTGTTTCCGCTTTCGCTGGTAGGAAATGGACCTGCAATATCCATAGCGATCCGCTCAAATGGTGCTCCTGTTATACTGCTGCATTTTTCCATGGCTTCGTTTGCAAGACCCTTAACTGCCATGCACTGATCACATTTTTGACACCATTCTGCGACCGATTGTCTACATCCTGCCCAATAAATCTTTCGCGGAGTGTTGCCAAAGTCATATTGATGCCTAAGTTAACGACATGTTCTTTACTCTCCACTCGACCACAATCAACGAGATATAGCCGCCTTGACAGAGCATCTGCACTTCCTTCTTGTTATTGAATGGTATCGAAGCAACCCAATCTCACGTTTAATGCCTGTGATCTTGCAGAACTCGCCTTCTCTTCTGATCTTATCATTGGACCTACGGTATATAGGCGACGGTGTTCCGCGATATATCACCAGGTTTATCGCAGGCCCAACATCTGATTCTATGATTGCTATCCCGGAACCTCGTCGATGTTTCATTTACTGGTCGATTCTCATTATTTCTCCTGCTATAGTTCTCTATTTTTACTGCTGGTTTAATTATGTTATATGCAGTTTCGTTTGTTAAGACACAAGCGATGGTTTCCGCAAATGTTGTTTTTGATGCTAGCACTACCGGTTGTCTTATTTCTACATCACGAATAACATCAGTAAACGCATCAATTTTTATACTTTCTGTGTATTCGACGTCATATTAAAGTGGGTGAGATGCAGCAATCGCTCTTTTTCTGCTGCAAACTCCTGTAGTGTTTTACTGATTCGCTGAGAATCGTGCATGAAATTAAAGGACAGTGAGTACGCTGGCTCAGAAACGTTCTGTGTGCTTATCCGAACCGAATGATACAGCGATCTTTAAAGGAAGAACCACTTTTCGGTAGGCTCTTCGCTGTAAGCGACGATGGCTCCACGGCGTAGAGAGCGATCTGGCATCTTCAAACTGTGTACAATGATTTGAAGAGCTGGCTCGTGATCGAAACCGTTGGAGTCAGATTGTTGACACGGTCGGGCCAATAATGGCCTGTAAAAACCGCAAAAAAAAAATTTCGGTTGGTTGAAAAATACTAAGTTTTTGATTAAATTGGCCTAGTTGTTTGGTGTTTTTAACCCAAGCTTTTCTCTGAGTGTGTAATATGTATATATATATATATATATATATATATATATATATATATATATATATATATATATATAAATATATATATATATATATATATATATATATATATATATATATATATATATATATATATATATATATATGTATATATATATATTTATATGTATGTATGTATATATATATATATATATATATATATATATATATATATATATATATATATATATATATATATATGTGTGTTACGGTTAAAGCCCGAAATGCGGCGAATGTCCGAATTTACCGGTAAATGTCCGAATTTACCGGTAAATGTCCGAATTTACCTATCCCTTTGGTAAATAAATGTTCAATCTACATGTGAATTTAGACTATATTCACATTTACTCTTTAATTTGTTGTATTAATAAATGATTTCGTAGTAGACCTTAGAATGATTTCGTAGTAGACCTTAGAATGATTTCCTAGAATTGTAAAAGCTAACGGCTTCGGTAACTCTCACGGGCACGCGGGATGCCCGAGGTGCTTTAGATTTCAACTTCGAGGAACCTAGGAGCCGGGATAAGCAAACATGTCACACTGCGTGCCGCACGTAGGAACGGATTATATAGAATCTATTAATGGATTTCGATACACTTCGGTTCACATTTTGGTAAATTCGGACATTTACCGGTAAATTCGGACATTTGCCGATTTCGAGCTTTAACCGTAATATATATATATATATATATATATATATATATATATATATATATATATATATATATATATATATATATATATATATATATATATATATATAAAGGGTCATCCAAATGTGACGCCTAGATGTCAGCAGTATATAATTTTTACACGTGACATCTTTTCAAATGACATAAGCCATTATGTTTTATTAGAAGGTAGTACAGTTTTAACCATGGACAGGTAAACATTGCAACAACGCGTTTACATCATTAAAACTTATTATGAAAATGGGCGTTCTTTGAAAAATACCCATCGCAAAATTCGTGATTTTTTTGGTGTAAATAATCGGCCAAATCAATCTTCAATTCAAAGATTAGTGAAAAAATTCGATGAAACTGGTTGTGTTACTGATAAACCAAAAAGTGGAAAACCAAAAACTGTACGCACAAATGAAAATATTGCTGCTGTTAGTGAAAATGTAGAAAATGAACCGACAACATCAATTTCGCGTCGTTCGCAAGAATTGGGCATATCTTATGGCTCCTTATGGAGGATTTTGCATAAAGATTTGCATTTACAAGCTTACAAAATTCAATTAACTCAGAAATTGAAAGAAAGAGACCATTTACAACGTCGTAATTTCGCTAGTTGGATTATTGAACAACGAACGACAGATCCATTGTGTTCAAGCAAAATTTTGTTTAGTGATGAAGCTCATTTCACAATGAATGGATGGATTCGTCAATAAGCAAAATTGTCGTATCTGGGGTGATGAAAATTCTCGTGTTATTCATGAAAAATCTCTACACCCACCAAAAGTTACTGTTTGGTGTGCATTTTGGGCAAATGGAATCATTGGGCCATTCTTCTTCGAAAATGATGCTGGAAATGCTGTTACTGTGAATGCTGAGCGATACCAATCAATGTTGAGAGTCTTTTTATGGACACAGTGGAGTCATATTGATGTGTCTGACGTCTATTTCCAGCAAGACGGTGCTACATGTTACACAACTCGACAAAACATTACGTTTTTGCAATCAAAATTTCCTCAACGTGTAATTTCACGAAATTCAGATTTCAATTGGCCTCCAAGGTCATGTGATCTAACACCATTAGATTTTTTTGTGGGGTTTTTTGAAAAGTCGAGTGTATGCTAACAAGCCACAAACAATTAATGATCTAAAGAACAACATTCAAGTTGCAATTCGTGAAATAACACCAGCAACATGTCGGAAAGTCATTGAAAACTTCGATATTCGGATTGATGCCTGCAGATGCCTGCAGTCGTGGTGGACACTTGAATGATATTCTATTCCACGAATAATTGTAATGGATCATACTTTTAATAAAAAAAAACAGCTTGAAAAAATTGCAAATAGTTTGTGTTTTATTTAAAAGAAACATGTAGGCAGTGATTTAAGTATTATTGAAAACGTATTGGAAACCTCGGATGTGATGCTCGGTTGTGTCGAAATACAACGCACATTCAAATTACATAAAAAGCAACACGCTTCAAACTGATTGGTTTGATGAGGTGAGGAGTCAATGAGAAATAAAGCTATTCTTGCGAGTGACGGCAGTTTAAGCTCTTAAGAGTTTCACAACTTAGTAATGGTCGCTTATGGTTTCTTTAAAGAAGTAACCGGATTGCAAATGCCATTAGGAACCAGGATAGAAACGCTTTTTTGTCTTAACGTTGATGCGGTACTCGATACATGGCGTGAATATTTCTCTGACCTATTTAATGTTCCACATGTATCACAAGCTGTATTTAAATAGCCTCAATTACGGACGTATATATGTCCATTTAGGATCCATCCTATGAGGCATTCAACATGGTCATGCAAGAGTCAACATGGCCATGCAAGTTGTCGAGCTGTCTTTTCACAATTCTTCGATTGGTATGACTAAACGAAGCATTTCAACTCTTTTTCCGAAGAAAAAGAGTTGAAATGCAAAAATTATTACGGTCTAGCTCCGCTTTGCACGGCATAAAAGTTACTGTTGTTCATTATCTTGGAAAGAATGATACGTTCTAATCCGTCACTGATCAAGTTATTTCCTTCGTAAAAGTAAAACAACTTAAGACAATATCTTATTCGGACAATCCAATCAACGTTTTTGCATTTCCAGATGATATCTGAACAGTGTTCAGCTTCCGTTGGTCTCAAAATCAACGAGTCAAAAATTAAATTTCTGATCTCTGGTTTTCGAGACCACGACGAAATTGCTTTTAGTAGTGGTGATCATACGTTTGAAGGAGTGATAAGATTCAAGTATCTTGGATCTCTCATTACTTGTGATACTAGTGTGAGAGAGGATATCAAGGTTCGGCTTGATGATGGCACATATACCTAGTTCTGTTCAATCACGAGGTCAGGAATTTAATGTGAATTCCTGATATCGTGCACGAAATACACGCACGGCAAGTATGTTGGCTCGGCCACGTTCTGGGTGCTGATCCGAACCGCATGATACAGCGATCTTTGAAGCAAGAGTCGCTTTTCGGTAGACGAAGACGTCGCTGTCGATGGCGATGGCTCCACGGCGTAGAAAGAGATGTGACATCTTCCAATTGTTTATAACAGTATGAAGAGCTGGGCCGTGATCGAAACTGATGGAGTCAGATTGTTTAGACGACCAACAATGGACTGTAAAAATCGTTAAAAAAATGAATCGAGAAAATAATGGCGGGTTTCTCTTTTCAGACATTCAGCGACATCCTAAAGACATGATAAATAAAAAGGAAGTGGGTGGTTTCTTTCATTCGAAATTCTCATGACCATTTTGTCTATATACATATGATATGTATATATATGGAATTGTAATCAAGCGAAGTGCATATAAATTTCTATTTTTATAAAATAAAAATTAAAACTTAAATCAATAATTGTATGTATTTTATATAATAAAAATAAACTTTTAAAAAACAATCCAACACAAACAACATATACACAAGAATCGCGTGTCTCCAGCCCATTTCTTATTGCAACGCTTTTATTCACATCCTGGACAACAATGCTAATTTTCTACCCCTTTCTGTTAGTTTCGTTTCTCGATTTTTCTACTATATGTGTTGTCTTCAGTATTCTAATGGCAAAGTGAATATGTGTTACTTCGTATACACACACACATATATATACCATATATGCATTTTCATGGAAAACCCCTTATGTTATTATTTTAATTTTATTTATTTTCTTTTGTTGTATCAAAATTATCTCCACCCTTATTTTTTGTTGTTGTCTAAACATCGACTAATATACCATATATGGACTATCATATCACTTCAGTTATTAGCTATTGTGATAAACTACTCGTATATACATATGTGCTGTCCATGTATGTACATCGAATAAATATAACCGCTGCAATATATTACAAAAAGTGGAAGTTTAAATTGTGCCAATTTCTCCGGCACACGTTAATATTCCAGTTTGTGTCCAGCAGTAAATGGATTGGTGTATACCTAAGTAATATTCAGTGGTGGTGTGAGGTTTGTACCACCGCAGTAACAAATAATTTATTATTTACAAAGTAATAATTAATAATTAATAATACAAAGTAATAATACAAGTAATAATTTATTATTTACAAAAACAACACAATAAAATAATGTCTAAGATATTTTAATTTATTACCTTAAAGCAATTTAAACAAACAACAACAATAACAATGCTAATAATAAAATAGAATATATAAATAATTCAACCCTTAAATACTTTACTCCTTTTAAAACAGTTAACAGCCAAGACTGTACCATCGCACAGTGTGTAGTAAGTTAATTTTATTGTTTTCACTCACTTGGTGAATTCCCTTTTGTCAACTTATAACTCTTTGCAGGAGATAAATTTATTTTTTTTAAAATGTCAACAAATTGGGCACTTGGGAAATCGTGTTCGGAATAAGGAGCACAAAACAATGTAATAGAAGGAAAAATCGAAAGGATTAAATTGTTATTTGTTTTAGAACTAAAGGAACCCCTGTTTTGCTCTTTGGAAACAATTAGAGGATTGTTGTAAACACAGACATACACACAGAAATATTTTTACCTGTGTTTGACTATTAATTCGGTTGGAAATAATTTGAAATTTTATTTCGGATTTTCTAGATATGAAAACATTTTCCAGACCAATTGTTTGAAAGACACATACAAAAATGACCAACAGTAGCCTAGAACAGTAGTTTTCATATATGACACGCAAAGTAATTTTTTGGTTTACTGGTTTTTTGACCATTCAAGTTTTTGACATAGGTTCAACATGGAGATATACCATATATGGTTTTCGAAATGCTTGGGCTATTACAAATATGTTGTACAGATTATTTATTCATCATTGACTTTACATTTTTATCTTTCTAGCTCATTGAATTCATTTCATTGTTGACGCTCGGAAAACATGTAGTCTCAAAGCTCCAAGAACGGAAAATTAGAAAAATCCAGTTAGGAAACACACAAGGTGTAGTTAAATCGTACAAATTTATCTTACAAAGCAGTAAGTTTGAGGATTGGGGGTTATCCCATCAAAGATTCACTAACTTTGAATGCCATCCTAATATCGTTTTCGGCACTTGCTTGGACTAAATTGGAGACCCGAATATACTCAAGTATAGTAAGGATGGGGCTTAAAACAAGGGCTGGTTCATTGAATTTGCACTGTTATAGCTTAAACCTATACGAATGTATGAAGTCATAGTATGGTGGGGTGGCCGGCTCTTAATATGGTAAAATATACAGGATGGGGTAAAAGACCCGCTATACCATTTTGATTGCCTATAACTTTGTCCAAAGAAAAGAGAAGTATGTTTGGTTTTCATAAAAAGTTTATTTGGTCTTTACATTTTTTTTCGTTATGATTGGAAAATTATATTGGCTAAATGGTGACCATGTAACTATGCAACTTTCAGCTCTTTTTAAGGCATTTTTCATGACATCCTGCAACATCTCAGGCTGAATCTCCTCAATTTGGTGACGAAAATTGTCTTTAAGATGTTGAATCGTTTGGGGCTTATTCACATAAAATTGAGATTTTTAAAAATTCCATAAGAAAAAGTCTGGTGCTGTTAAACCGGAGATCTGGCTGGCCATGCTAAATCGCCATTTCGCGAATAAGTCTTCGTGGAAAAACCCCATTCAATAATTGATTTGTTGAACGGGCTTTGTGTGCTGTGGCCCATCTTGCTGAAACTAGTCCTTGCTCTTCTATTTCAGACAAAAGAAAATTTTAAAAAACCAATGATGTTTCCAACATGAATACCACACCATACAGTTGTTCTAATTTATTGAGGAATCTGTGTTCCCCAAAACCGATTGTTCTGTTTATTGACGTGACCACTGCAATTAAAATGGGCTTCATCGCTCATTATCAATTTAGACGAAAAATCTTAAATTTCTCCAGACAGCCTTAGGTTTGCATTACTGTACTCAATTCGTTGATCAAGATCACTCGGTATCATTTTTTTTGACTAATTGAATTTCTCGTTGAATGTACGGGAACATTTTCAAATAAGTTTTCAAAATTCGCCTTAAACTGCGTGCAGAAATGTGTAACTGGAAACCACGTCTCCGAATTGATGTTTCTGAATAGTATCGCGCACCAGAGTCTCATTGTCAACGTTACGAGACGTGCGTTGTCTTCCAGAACGAGGTCTGTCTACTGTCGTACCGTACTGTCAAAAATTCGCATGCAAACGATAAATTGTGGTTTTGTGAGGCACTGAACGATTAGGATATTTTTGACGCAATTTCCGCTGAGTGGCAATAATTTCAAGAATATTTTCAATAAATCAATATTTATCAGTGTTTCTGCACGTGCTTGTGGCGTATATTTATTCATTATAATATTGAGGCGTCTACACAACACAATGGCTAAACCGAAACTGAGCTAAATTATAAATGTCATATATCCAAGATGGTGCGCAATTAAAATGGTAGCGAGACTTTAGCCCCACCCTGTATGGTGAAAAAAGTAGAGACAGTGCTAAGAACTTTCTGTGTGCTTTTAATCAACCCAATGTGTTACACCTTCTTTTGTGGGCACCTTCGCAAAGCAGTAGGCTGTCTATTTGTTCTCTATAGGCTATCAGAAGTGATCAGTATATACGTGTCTTCAAAACAGTCTCTTAAAGATGAATCACTAGGTGAGAAATATAGGAACCTTAATTACATGACAGTGCGGTTTTATGCTTGGATAATGGTTTTCGGACCATGTGCTGATCTGTACTGGAAATAAATGCTTTGTAATTTCTGTGATGTGAAACCGATTGAGAAGGTTTGGAACTGGTTGAGACATAATGTGATATTTACAGTAGATATCTATGTAGTATCTTTGTTAATAGTCAAGCGGCAATATAGTTATTACTCATCGATAAACGAGATTGGTGAACATTTTAAATGAAATTTCAGAGGAGATTCTATTGGTTCAGCTCTATAACTGTTATCGGAGAAAAACGTGGAACTGATATCAGCTCTCAGATTAGCACTTATAAAAAGAGTTGAGACCTCGATAAATTAAAGTTGAAAAAACCAGGCGAGACAAGTCTGGGAAAAAATAGAATTGGCACGCTAAAAAACGTAGGCAATTTACAGATCACTGTATTCGGAGTGATCATGCTAGAATGCTGGGCGTGCGATTTAACATCTAACTTCTGTAGGAGCAGTTAAAATGTGGTGAAGGTGGATTACTTTCGATGCTTCGGCAAAGCAATAAAACATATAGAAGTAATCTGACAGCTGGTGGGACACTTCTTTGGGCTCGGAAACAGTAAAGTACGAGATATTTTGCTCTTCATCAGAAGCTGCATTTTTAGGAGTAACTTGTATTCTAATCAAGCTATAGAGACATTCATTGGATCTATATTTTAAAGCGTTAAGAATTTCAAATTTGACTGGTACCTGTTACTAGAAGTCGTATCTGCTACTGTTTTGATGTGTAGATCGCGATGTATGCATGTGTTACGTGTGTATCAGGGTGCATTTACCATCGTTGGTAGTATTTTTGATTTCAATTTTTGCAGTTTCAGTAGTAAACGGTTTTCAAATAAAATGTTTCATTTTAAATAACCTGCACCAATGGGCAGTTGTCAATTTTGAAGCTGTCGTCTTTTGACATTTGATAAGTAAAAACTACACCATTGCTAAAAATGGTACAATACACGCTTCAACAACTCACTGAAATTGTTAAAATTCACTACAAAAATGGTGAAAATGTTGCATACTTCGTAAAACTTCGTAAAACGAACCATGTGCGCCGCTGAACAACAATTGAGAATATTGGTGCTGTAGCCCGTAGTGTTGAAGAAAACACAGGTTTGTCGATTTCTCGTCGATCTTTGAAATTATTAGTCTTTATATCGTATTTTCCATAAGACTTAGGTCTTAAGCTTGTGTTAACTGACCTAAGTCTTTATTTTGCATAAGGACTTAGGTCAGTTAACACAAGATCTCTTTGCTGATTGAGTCCTTCACATGCATCAAAATGTTCCGGATTTTCATCGAAAAATCATATTCAGTGATGATGAATAAATGAGGATGTCAGCTCGGAGACTACATTAATAAGTTTAATTGTTGCATTTTAGCTTAGTGCGGTTTTTGGGCTGACGGTGTGATTGGACCTTAATTTTTCGAAATGTTGCTGATGCAACTTGTACGGGGATGGATTGCGTTACCGAGCTATGATTCATGATTTTTTATGGCCGGGAAGATATTCATGTGGACGACGTTTATTTTCAGTAAGACGACGCTATATGTGCCACCCAAGCAACAATCCCAATTTTACAAGAAAAGTTTCCTGACCGTGTTATTATATTTGGAAGGGGTACTTACAACTGGCCATCAGGATCATGTGATTTAACACCTTTAGGATTTTTTTTTTGATTCCACGTGAAAGATATGGTCTATGCCAATGCTCCACAGTCAATTCAAGACTTTAAAAATGGAATTCGTAAAGTAGACATATATTCTTAAAAATGGCTTGTGTGCTTCTAATCGACCCGCTATGTTACACTTTCTCCTGGTGGACATTTTCAGAAAGCGGAAGGTAGCCTTCTAAAATGTGAGAGCGATTGAGGAGGTGTTGTAGTGGCTATAAGACATAATATAGTATTCACAGTAGGAATCGATGGTAATGTTGTCAGTCAAATGTTTCCAGTAATAAAGTAACCGGTTTTCGTTTCACTTTCGTCCAAGATGACTTTGAGTAACAAACTCATCTATAAACGAGATTGGTGAACATTTCAGTATCCAGATTATATTATTCTGGGATAAATCGTTTGTGGTAAATGAAGGGGCGATAAGCTATCAAGGATTGGTTCAACTTTACATTTATTACCGGACTGGTAGGTGTAGCGAGGCTGATTGCATCTGTAAGATAAGTACTTACAGAGCTGAACCCACGGCAAAATAAAAGTGAACAAACACCGCCAGCGAGATAAGTCTAGCCTAAACCATACTAAGCTCACTTAAAAACACTAATTTACTTTCATAGACATACATTGAGAATGAGTGTAGTTGCTACACAGAGACCTGCATAATGGAGGAACACCCTTGAAAGTTGGGTACGTGACATAACAACTTCTGTAGAAGGGATGTAGCTGAGGAGGAGGAGGAGTCGGTGGATGATTTTCTCTGGTGCTGCCAGGCATTTGCACATAGAAGGTATATATAGTGAGCAGCTTATATATAAAGAATATTTTGCGCTACACTAGAAACTGTATTTTTGGAAGTAGCTATAGTATTTTAAACTATATGTAGTTAGCTAGATCCAATGACTGTATATTTTAAGCCGCCGATTTGCGAACCTTTTTAATATTTTCCTATAACTAAAGCGTTGAGAGGTTCTAATTTTGACAGCTAATTGTTACTATACTTATAAATCGTATTTGTTATTGTTTCAATGTGTAGATCGCGTTGTATGCATGTGTTATTGCTACGTCTCCCACAGGGATTCAAACCCCTCCACGGTTCGATCACTGGATTGTGAATAATTAAAACCACTTGCTTGTTTTTCACTTTGACTTTTATTAACAAACACCACAATTCACTACTACAGCATTTTTATTTCACTGTTAATTTTACTATTTCACTATTTCACTTTTTTTAACTTTTTCCTGATTTTAATATATCGCTTTCCCAATTCAAACTGAAGCTCTACGCTTTCTGTTCGCGTATTTATACTCATTTTGCCCGCTTCTCGGTCATAGTATAATTTTCCATTTATTTATTATTTCGCCTGTATACTGCGATCCATGCTGGTTTCAAATTACGAGCATTTAGTACTTCTATTCAATCAGAGATGTCACCCGCGTCCGTAACACTACCCTCCGCCCAAATCCAGTTCTCTTCCTCTATAGAGAGCCAACCTTTACAAATGTACAACCTTTGGTTTTTCTCGGATGCCCTTCTGAATTCGGTAGATTACATCATTGATTTTCGTAATCTCCTTGTATGGTCTTTCCCAGCCAGGTTGCAGTTTTGGCGATAAACCTCTTTTCCAGACTGACTGCTCTTTTTTATATTTGAGATCTCGGATTTCATATCGAGGTTTCACCCTGTTTCTTGGTAGTCTATCCTTTCTACTGGTCTTATCTTTTCTTCTTTATTGAGTTTCACAACTCCCAACGTGTCTATAGTAATCTTATCTTCCATTTCACTTCGAATTTCTGTTGAATGTCTCACTATAATTCTTCGAACGACTGGCTCACCGTTATTTAACTGCAGTTTAAGCTTAAAATCTCTACAGTTTAATGTAGCACGCCCTATGTCCAACACGAGTTTGTTCTTCTTCATGAAGTCCACTCCCAAAATCACCTCATCGACAATATCAGCCACCAAAACTTCATGACAGAACTCCCTGTTACCAATTCGTATGGCCACTTCCTTATTTCCCTTGATTTCTGCACTTTCACCAGTTGCTGTTTGCAGTTTGAATCCTCCAATTGGCTGAAGTTCATTTTCTATTAAATCAGTCCGCATTGCTCCTGTATCTAGTGTTATCATACAGGATCCTCCGTTGATTTCTCCATCTAATGTTAAGCCATCACCACCTCTTGTCAAACGTGGAACGGGGATGACTGTCATGCCGGATTTTGTTGAAGAAGTTAGGTTTCTTTCTTTATCGATCTTCTCATTTATTGTTTGCAATATTACAGGACGCTCCTTCTCTTCTGACCCATTGTAACCTTCCCTTTTCCTCCAATACAATGATGATGGTATCATTGACCATCGTTTGTATTTTGTTTGTATTTTGGTGTGCCTCAAGGTTCTGTGTTAGGACCACTTTTGTTCTCATTGTATATTAATGACATATCTTTGGTTTTACATTATTGTAAATATCATATTTTTGCTGATGATGTTCAGTTGAATTTAGATTTTTCTAAAGGAAATCATTTTGACTGCGTGAGTAAAATAAATGAGGATACACGTAGGATTTCCGAATGGTCTTGTGTAAATAAAATTAAATTAAATGCAAATAAAACCCAATCATTGTTATTATGTAGTAATGGAATTGATCATACTCTCTTACCGATTAATGTTGAGGCGATTTTTGTTAAATATTCAGATACTGTAAAAGACCTTGGGATAATGATTAATAATACTTTAAGTTGGGATCATCAGATAAATAATATGGTAAAAAAAAAAGTTTTTTCTGTTTAAGGAAGCTAAAATTAGCAACCAAATGTGGGTCAATTGAACTAAGAATGAGATTATTTATGTCTTATGTAATGCCACATTTTTTATTTGGAGATCTTGTGTTTTTTGGATTGTTTGAGTACAATGTGAAAAGGCTGGAAAGGGCATTTAATGAAGGTATTAGGTATATTTATGGATTGAAAAAGTATGATCATATTTCAAACTACATACCTCTTGTTCTGGGATGTGGATTGAATGAGTACTATGATTTTAGAGTGTGTTTAACAATTTTCAAAACTTTGCGTAATAAAAATCCAGGTTACCTATATGACAAATTTAGAGCAGCAAGATCTTCGAGAACTGAAATGCTGATTTTGCCAAATAATAAACAACACTGTTTTGGCTCTTCATTTTTCGTTCGTGGTGTCAGTTTGTGGAATCGCTTGCCGATACACGTTAGGAATTCTTCGTCGATTTGGGGGTTTTAGGAGAAACTATTTTAATTTTTTTAATTTTAAGTTTTAAAAACATGATTCATTGATAAATGTTAATGGTCGTTGTTGATTTTGTTTTTTTTAACTAGTTTAACTAGTTTAACTTTGCCTCATAATTGTCGTCGCCTCCGGGTCCTCGTTCGTTAGAACGGGTGGGTAAAGTGACCTAGGTGTGGGGCGGGTCACGCTAAATGACGGCAGATGGGCTGGTTTACGGTGTTACGCGACCCGTGCCAACAAACTACCAGGCTGGGGGCCCATTTAACAAAGCCCAGTCGCATATTCAGTCATATATTTCTCCGACACTCGTGGGAACAACATGGAATCCAATAAAAACAAAACCGAGACCGGCACTCTCCAAAGGCCGGAAAAAACCGAGACCGGCACTCTCCAAAGGCCGGAAACAAAAAGTGAGAGCTCAAACCGTAAAGGTGGGGCTCCCTCAAAGACACCAGGGGGAAGCAAGTTCAAGGCTTTTAAGCCAGGGACGAGCGGAACTCAGGGTAAGTTAAGGGCTGCTGAGGGAGGTTCGACTAACGTCAACCAATCGAAGCAGCGCTATAGAGATAGACGCGCGGCGTTTAGAGTTTTGGACAGGTGGGCTGCAACCCCTGAGGGGCAGCTTACGGCTGAACAAAAGCAATCCGTGAGATGGGCCAAGAAAACGGTCGAAAACTCAGAGAGGGACCATGTGTCAAAAAGACAGCGGTCCCAGGATGAGTTGGAGTTCGTGGACACAAAACGGCCCAAAATGCAGGCGGAGAAGGAAACTCCTCACAAGGTTTTGCCTCCTAACAAGGCTAGACCAAAATCCTTCAGGGATATTGTGAAGGACCGTTTGTTGGTGCTAGCCGTCATTGACAGGAGTCATGAAGATGGGAGCATCACCATGGGAAAATGGAGTTTGGTGTACAATGCACTAAACTCCGTTTTCCTAAGGATCCTGAGAGAAAATCCAGGACCCCCTCCATCCTGCAGAGATGCGGGCTGGCATCAAGGGCGCGTTAAACTTATAGCGTGCTCTGATGCCAGATCAGTGGAGCTTTATAAAAAGGCGGTAGCGGAGGTGGGAGAGGTGTGGCAAGGCGCGAAGCTGGCGGCTGTAGGCAGGGAAGAGATTCCTAGCAGGCCAAGAGCACGCGTCTGGCTGCCAACCGAACCAGCTAGCCCAGAAGAGATTCTTGAGATAATCAGAATCAGCAACCCCGATCTTCCGACAGGAAACTGGAAGATCGTGAGGCAAGAGGATGCAAGGGGGGGCTCCAGATTATCAACGATGATAATCAACACGGAGTCCCTGGCGCCGCTTGCCGCGACTAAGGGAGTAATCGACTTCGGTTTCGGGTCGATTACTCTCAAAGTATACAAAAAAGACGAGGCTGAAACACGAGAGGAAGGCAGCCCGTCCACAACTGATGCAGTTGCACTTGGAGGAGAGACAGCCCAACCGATGGAGCTCTCCGAGGTGACCGCACTTGGAGAGGAGATGGGTAGCCGACTGTCCCTGGCGTCAGACGAAGAAAACCTGTCAGACCCAAGGGACGGAAGGACTGCAAACGTCGGGGAAACAAGTTCCATGGGGGGCGAGACGGGAGAAACCGGCGACTCCAATGGAAACAAAGGAAACTAGCCTGCGGTAGCGGGGAGTAAACAGGTAAGTAGGCTGAACTTGGTAAATTTATGCTAAATTTAATACAAATTAACCTACACCATTCAAAGGCGGCGTCGGCCGCCTTACTCCTCAGACTGACTAGATCAGAAGAGGACGTGGTCCTTATTCAAGAACCTTGGATAAACACCAACAGGATCTGTGGCCTTAAAATGAAGGGGTATAACTTATTATACTCAAGAAATTCGGGGAATATCAGATCCTGCATTCTTGGAAAAAATAATTTAAATATGTTCCTTCTTCCTCAATACAGCAATGGTGACGTAACTGCGGTCAGCCTAGAGGTTGATGGCAGTATATTTTGGCTGGTCTCAGCCTATTTGGACCGGGACAAACAGGTTCCGCCGGATAACCTGGGGGACCTGGTCCTCGAATCGTACAGGAAGAAGATTGGGGTGCTCCTTGGAGGTGATGTAAATGCGCACCACGCAATCTGGGGAAGCACTGATATCAACGAGAGAGGTGAGTTACTTTTTGATTACATTTTAAACAACAACCTCATGGTGTGTAATATTGGGCAAGAACCCACTTTTATTACTAAAAATCGGCAGGAGGTTCTGGACGAACCTTCGCCTCAAAAAACCTGTACCCTTTGGTCAGGGAATGGAGAGTGGCGAAGGAACACTCCTTCTCTGACCATCGTTACATAACATTTAGTCTTAACGTTTCCCCTGCCACCCGGAAACCTTTCAGGAATCCCAGAAAGACAAACTGGAGCAAGTACGGGGAAACCCTTATAGGACTACTATTACCAGAGACCCCTGAACCACCAGCGACAGTGAAGGAACTGAACAGCATAGTGGAAACTTTCACAATTGCTTGCAATCGGTCCTTCAACGCTGCTTGCCCAATAGTTAAACCCAGGGGCAAGCAAAAACCGGCATGGTGGTCTAAGGAACTGGGGACCTACCGGAAGGCGTGTAGGAAAGCATTTAATAGAGCCAAAAGTACGAGAGAGGCTCAGGACTGGGACTCCTACAAGGAGGACCTCAAGATATACAAAAAAGAATTAAGGAAGGCACAGAGGAAATCATGGAGACTCTTCTGTGACAAAATAGAAGAAGTCTCCGAGACCTCTCGTCTTAGGAAGATTTAGTCTACCAATCCTACCAGTCCCAGTTATTTAATTAAACCAGATGGATCCTGGACTGCTTCTAGTAAGGAATCCTTGGAACTTCTCATCGAAACCCACTTTCCGGGAAGCTTCGATGACTCGACAGGGACTGGTACTCATCAAGAAGCAAACGTAATGCGCATAGAAGATATCGTAACCAAAGAACGGATCCTATGGGCAATTGAAGGGTTCAAACCCTATAAATCGGCGGGCCCTGACCGTATTATTCCCGCGGAGCTTCAGAAAAACTCGAGGGTTATGCTCCCCTGGTTGGAGGTAATCTTCAAAGGGTGTTTAAAACTTGTCTGTACTCCGCGGGAGTGGATGGAGGTCAGAGTGATTTTTATTCCGAAAGCGGGTAAATGCTCGCAGGGCTACCCTAAAGACTTAAAACCAATAACTCTATCATCCTTTCTATTGAAAACCTTGGAAAGGCTGATAGATATCTACATACGCTCAAAAATTAGACCTAGTGACTGGGCTCAGACTCAGCACGCTTACTGTAAAGGGAAGTCTGTGGACACAGCTCTGCATGCCCTGGTAAGTACAATTGAGAAATCATTATTCTCGCAAGAGTTTTGTATGGTGGCGTTTCTTGACATTGAAGGCGCCTTTAACAATGTAAGGAAGGAGGCAATTCTGGAGGGATTGTCGCTACTAGGTGTGGATTACCCTATAAGTAGGTTAATCAATCATATGCTTGGGTGCAGGATGATTAACTCAGAGCTGGGGGAATCCACCATCAGGAGACGGGTGACTAGGGGAACCCCACAGGGAGGTGTTCTGTCTCCTCTGCTCTGGAACATAGCAATCAATGAGCTGCTATTAAAGCTGGAGAGAGAAGGGATCGGAGTGATTGCTTATGCAGATGATGTAGCGATAGCTGTCTCTGGGAAATACATAAGCACAGTGGCGGAGGTAATCCAAAATGCCCTCCTAATTATAACGAGGTGGGCTACCAAATGTGGACTGGCAATTAGCGCGTCTAAAACTGAATTGGTACTATTAACGAGGAAATATAAAATCCCTGTAGTAGATCCACCTCTCCTAAATGGTAACAGACTAGCTTTTACGGACAAGGCAAGATTTCTAGGCGTAATCTTGGACAGTAAGCTAAGCTGGAAGCCCAACATTCTGGAAAGAGTAAACAAGGCCAATATAGCTTTGTACTCGTGTAGGAACGCCATCGGAAAGAGATGGGGCCTGACGCCGGAGCTGGTACACTGGCTATACACTTCCGTAGTAAGACCTGTACTTATGTATGGGGTGAGCGTGTGGTGGCCAGCTCTTGATAAAATAACATACAGGAAAAGGATTGAGAAGGTGCAAAGAACGGCCTGCATGCTTATAAGCGGGGCACTGAGGACAACACCTACAAGTGCCTTAGAGGTCTTGTTTCACCTTCTCCCCGTGGACATTTATGGTAAGCAGATGGCGTCGATTACGGCCACTCGACTATCAGCCATATCTCAGTGGAAATGTCTTCAAATAGGACACTCGACGATAGTCAGATCGCTGAGGAAAGAACTGGCGAATATTGACTATGTTACACCGACTCTGTGCTTCGAGAAAAGGTTCAAAACCACCTGCCCTTCAAGGGAATCCTGGAGGAGCGGGTTGGCAGCTGAAACGGGAGCATTGCAGTTCTTTACGGATGGCTCCAAGCTAGACGGTAAAGTAGGAGCTGGAGTCTTCTGTGATAAACTAGAGGTAGATATAGCAGTTCGCCTCCCTGATCACTGCAGTGTGTACCAGGCAGAAGTGATAGCGATTGAAGAGGTCCTGAACTGGTTGAAACATAATGTGGTATCCTCGACTGATATCGCAATTTATGTGGACAGTCAGGCGGCAATCAAGTCGCTGGGTTCTGTTTCTCTAACTTCTAGAGTGGCGTTGGGTTGCCGCTCGTCTCTTAATGAGATGAGTGAGCATTTCAACATCCAGGTAGTCTGGGTCCCCGGCCACTCAGACGTTATGGGAAACTGCAGGGCGGATGAACTAGCGAGGCACGGTACAACTCTCCAACTGCTACCGGAAAGGGCGAAGTTGGGGAGACCCATTAACGCACTAAGGACTGTGCTTAAAAAAGAGGCGGAAGCCTCTGCGAACAATAGGTGGACGAACACCCTCTCATGTAGAGTGGCAAGACAAGTCTGGCCAAAGCTGAACTTGAAACGCTCAAAGGCACTTATCTCCCTGCGAAGACGTGAACTTAAAACGGTCGTGGGGATACTCACAGGACACTGCCTTCTTGGAGAACATGCGAGAAGGCTGGGTCTGGAAGTAAATGACTTTTGCAGAAGCTGTAGGGACGAGGAGGAGGAAGAGACGTTAGTCCACCTCCTATGCTCATGCCCGGCTTTGGCACACAAAAGACATGAATATCTGGGTATGTTTTTAATGGACTGCCTTTCCGATCTCGAGAACTGTAATGTGCGAGACTTATTACGCTACGTAAGCAGCTCTAACTGGTTCTCATAGGGGTAAAAGGGGAGTAAGATCCTGTGGTATCACAACGGACCGTTTCCGGTCTAAGTGTGCTGTAGCAGCCACTCAACCTAACCTAACCTAACCTAGTTTAACTTTAACTTTTTAAGAATTTATATTTGAAATGATTGGATGCTATTTATTAAATTAGAATTATATTAATATATTTAAGTATAATTTACGTGATTAAGATCTGCTTCCTAAAGTAAAATGCTGTAATATATTTTGTACAAGCGTTAGCTTTTATATATTAATAAAGATAATAATAATAATAATAATTGACCGCTTACGTTTTATTTCCCAACAATCCCTTGAAATATGACCAGGTTTGTCACATATTCAACATCTAATTCTAACTTTTCCAAAACGAAACTTTATTGGTAGCCAATCATTTCCTGGTTTGTTGTTATTTGATGAGGTCTAATTTCCTGGTTCTAATCCGACTCGTCGTATACCTCTGGTATTATCATCTTATTAACAGTCTCAATAGTTAATGCCCAAGCGATGGTCTCCTCAAATGTTGTTTTCGATGCTAACACTACCACTCTTCTGGTTTCTACGTCACGAATTCCATCAGTAAACGCATCAATTTAAATTCTTTCCGTGTATTCGGGACCCATATTAAAGTGGGTGAGGTGCACCAATCGTTCAATGTCTGCTGCAAACTCCTGTAGCGTTTCACCAATTCTTTGAAAACGACCCTTGAGCTCCATCCTATATAGCTCTCGTTTATGGTCAGCACCATATTTTCGTTGCAAGGCTAGCATGATTCGATCATAGTCCCCGCGTTCCTCTATGATAGCTATGATAGCTGCAACCTGGCCTTCCTTACACCAATTATTTCTTTCTGCCGCCGTTTCAAATTGCAATTTGAAAATGTTGAACAACGTTGTTCCATCGAATGTCGGAGGCTTTAATTTAATTCCGCTGACTGGTTTCAGGATTTGAGTGGCACAACCATTAGTTTTAATGTCTATTATCTCCTTTTCAAGTTTGAAAATCCTTTCAACAGTCACTTCAAACTTTTCGTTCATTTCACATTTAACTGTATCCACTTCGTCATTAAACGAGATGGACATTTCGCGAAACTTTTCACTCACTTCGGATATAAAATGCCGTTGAATATTTTTTTGTTCTTCCAATCGTTCTAGCACAGTATTCTTGTCCAGTTTTCAAATTTTCTGGGCCGGTTCTCATTTCGGTCTGCAAATTTTCTTGGCCGGTTCTCATTTCGGTGTTCAAATTTTCTTGGCCAGTTTTAAAATTTTCCAAGCCAGTCATCATTTGATGCATCGCCGTCATTAACTGCCCCATATCAAAATTTGTTGGCACTAGGGTAGGTTTATTTATTGTCACTGGGGCAATGGTCGCTCCGGCATTTGTTGCCCCTTCTATCGGATCCTCCGCATTAGGTACTCTAGTATTTAATTCGTACTGGTCTGGATCGATGTTCAATTCCAGCAAAGCTTGTTGTAGCCTCTCTTGTAATTCAGCTTTGCTACCCGCTGTAGGAAAACCCCGTGCGTTCAGCTCGTTCTTCAGCTCCGAAACTTTCAACTCCAATAGATTCATGTCTTCTTATTCACAATTCCACCGCTGTCACCAATTGTTACGTTTTCCCCTAGCAGGGATTCAAACCACTCCACGGTTTTACTCTGGATTGTGAATAATTAAAACCACTTGCTTGTTTTTCACTTTAACTTTTATTAAAAAAAACACAATTCACTTTAGCAGTATTTTAATTTTACTGTTACTTTTACTATCTCACAATTTCACTTTTTATTACTTTTTCCCGATTTTAATTTATCGCTTTCCCAATTCAAACTGAAGCTCTACGCTTTCTGTTCGCGTATTTATACTCATTTTGCCCGCTTCTCGGTCATAATAGAATTTTCCATTTATTTATTATTTCGCCTGTATACTGCGATTCATGCTGGTTTCCAATTACAAGCGTTTAGTACTTCTATTCTATCAGACATGTCACCCGCGTCCGTAACATTATGTATATGTACCAGACTGCATTTACCATCGATGGTTGGATTTTTGATTTTATTTTTTTGCAGTTCCAGTAGAATATTAGATGCACACATAGAGCCCCATAGTTCTTATATGTACAGCACAATCTTGCAGACTAGGTTTAAGTGACAAAATTTAGGTTAGTTTGATGACGTTTGTATTCAATCAGCCTTTTCATTGGTTTGCTTTCGGATGATCGGTGTATTTAGAGTCTTAAACTGATCTTCCAGAATTTAACAATTGATAATTCACAGTTGACGAGATCAAAACACTATTTTGACAATATTTTGTATACAATTTTCGAACAGCGGCCGCCAAACTTTCTTTTTTTGAAATATTGTTCAATAAATAATGAAAACACGTTATGATAGTCAACAATAACAATAACTCTCAGCTGTCTAATTGTTCTTTTTTGAGGGTTGGCAATTATATATGTACTGCAAAAATTGCGGAAAATTCAAATCGTGTGTTAGTTTTGGGACAACGTTTACATCGTTGTGCAAAGTGAGCAATAGCAACAACTTTGTACCGAATCTAGTTTCCGATTATTCAACTCCGCCTTATCTAATATCTCTCTTTGAGAGCGGATATTTGATGAAATGAATTCAAGGTTAAATATGTTTATCGAGAACAGTCGGAAATTAAAAACATTTGTGACATAAATGGGCCTGTATGAATTGTAACGAATGCCGTGTGATTTTGTATAGCACCAGTAATAACTGAAAAGAGCCCTGTCTTGATTTCAAGATTAACAATTTTTAATGCAAACAGTCCTCTTTTGATAATATTTGTACTCCATCAGATCGAATTATGGTCTTGAGCATCACAGTCGAGAATAAGAGAAATATTACCATCATTGGCTTTCCTACATGTTCTTTAATCAGAAAATTTTTACCAACAGACTATTTAGGCGTTAACAATTTTAATGGCACGAATTTTTAAACGGGAGGCACTTACGATTGTGATGTTTTTAGTGTTTTGAGCGATTTGATGTGTCAATGCATTATTTGGTGCCATATATACAATGCAACACATATTAACTCCAGTCGCATATGCCCGATGAGATGAAATTGTCTCTTTTAATGGCAGTGAACATTCTCGACGATCGTTATTAGATCGAAACTACTGGTCCAGCGAAATAATTATTACACAGATATATATAATGCTATTATTAAATCCAACACCACCATTTAACTTGAAACAACTACGTCTTCCTTCTTTCTACAACGGCTGGGCCATTCAGCATGCGCCGCCTTAGTTTGTTTTGCATCCAAACATATCATATCCTTCAATTTGGGGATGACATCGACGTACTCTCTCAACGCTTTCGGTGTCACAATTTAAGTGGTTTGCATCTCTTCTACCAACGCGCATTCAACTTTTTATACAGCACAGCATGCATATTGCATTGCATCAACAAACGGAGGAGGGAAAATCATTTTCAGAGAGGGGAGAGAGAGGATATTCAAAATAAAAATGGTAAATTACCATTCACAAATACAATGTAAATACAAAGACCACAATCAACTGTCGAATCAACTGTCTATAATTCACTAGAACTGTTGCAACATATGACTCACAAAGATAGATACGAATAAAATGCAACAAATGTCAAGTTGAGTCACGTTAAATGCCTGATGAGATATAGAATTGATCTTTACGATCATTCAATTATTCACTGACGTTATCCGATCGAATCAACATCTTTATTCAGCCTCTTAGCTGACAATCAATGCTTGGAGTTCACGTGTAACTCCCATAACTCTCATTCAGGCGTTACTCCTAAGAGCAAGCGTTACTCTTAAATGGTCCGAACTACTATACTCACGAGTTACGGAAGCCTTGATGTTATTACAAACTATACAAGCTCTCTTTTAACAAGAGCCTTCTTATAAAAAATATTGCCGGAATTGATGTTTAGACGAGCCTTCTACAAGATCTGTGTGCGTTGCTAAGTATCAGAATCATTCATACAATACAAAATAAATTTGAATCTATTTACTTTTCTCAAGCAAGTCATACATAATCTCACATCTGACAATCAAAAAAAAATAAAATAATTTTTTATTTCATATTTCCTAAAAATTATGTCAATCATCGTAGGAAACACACAATGGAGCTTATAAAGATGAATAAAAATTCCTCTTGACAATAATTTCCATTTATGTATATCGTCTGAAACCTAATACTGCGTGATCTCAAATAATAGCAGAGAAATGATGAAAAGACAATTTATACCATTTGTTGTACCATTGATTGTCCCCATTCATATGTTTTATATTTGAATCAAAGCGACATTTTATCGAGAACTCGCATGTCACTCCTGAAGGAAATACATTATATGTATACTCGTTTGTGGTGTGTACCGAGATTGTTTTAAACCAATGATCGTGTACATTCAATGTATTCCACCCTTTAGTTTAATGAAATGATATTACATAATTGTGGATTATATATCGTTGTACACTCTCAGGTTTGGTTATAAAACTATATATCTAAGGTTTTTCGTGTGTAAATTTTTAATCGATACCAGGTAAAAACAAAAAATGGAAGTGCTTTGTCGGAAAATTTATTTTGTTTATAACAAAAAAAAAAATCAGAACAAGATAACAATTTCGCTGTTTTTCGTCGTATAGTGTTGTTGGATTTTTATTGTATGCAAACGCAATAAAATGTATTCGTCTATATACAAAAGAAGAATTTTACATTCTTACTGATAAAGAAAACGATAGAAAAATGCATCGGATTGGTTTTGTTGTTATATAAGAGATACACATACCATAAACAATATATATGTACGATACCTTCGCGGATACGAGCATATATATAAAAAGGGCGCATTCGTATATATCCAACATTATATAGCTACAGAAAACCCCTTTTGGCTATTTATCGCGTGATTTCCAACAATGACAGTTCTTCTTCATGCTACAATCCATATATACTTTTTACTTATTATGTACACGTTTATCTCTCTTTTCTCGATCAATTATATTACTTTTATATTTAAGCGATATTGTAGTTTCTTTCACATACACACACCACCTCCAACAAAACACATTATAACAAATTGACTTTTGTGATTTGAGTTTTTCTTATTCGTGTTCTTCAGATGTGCTGTTTGCTATGGGATTTTCTTGGTGCAGCGGTCTGATCGAATAATCGTGACAATGAGATTAGCAGCGGAACACAGTGTAACATTTAACGATCTTTTTTGTCATTCGCTCAGAAGACGAAATCATTGAACTATACACTTTGAGTATTTATGGTAAGATTGAAGAGTTTCTACGTGGTTTTTTTAATCACTTAACCCTCAGAGTGAGATAAAATTGTAGCAGAGGGCGTCACAATCGCAAATCCCAGATGTCATGTGTCAATACCATCTGTCACTAGACCAAATTAAAATTTTCAAACAGATCTGTCATTTACTTCAGTTTTGACAACCATCGGCTGACAAAGGCATCTCAGATAAACGTGTGAGCAATTTATTACACAAACATTTGAATATGAAAAAGCTATTCGCCCGTTTAGTGCCGCGTTTGCAGACAAAAAATTCACTCGTGTGACAAATTCAGAGGCATGGAAAAGTCTAAATAGTGGATTTCTATACTGGTGTATCTGCGCCGAACAGGCGCTTCTATCGGCCACCAAGGTCATGCTCACAGTGTTCCGGGTTGTACGTGGCATAATTCACATCGAGTATCTTTAAAACTGGAGCACAGTCAACGGCGAATATTACTACAACTTATTGGACCATTTTAACGCTCGTTGCACACGTGTGTAGTTGCCATGGCCAAAATCCATGAATTACGATTGGTGTTGTTTCCACATCCGCTGTATTCTCCAGACTTAGTCCCCTTGCGACTATTTTCTGTTTCCGAACTTGAAGAAATAGCTCGGCGGAAACAGATTCGTCTCTAATGAGTAGATCATCGATGCAACAAACGCCAATTTTGAAGTGTTGAAGAAATCGTATTATTCGGAATTGGGAAAACGTTGGACTAAGTGTATCGAGCTAAAAGTCGACAACGTTGAAAGAAAATTTTTTTGGCCGAAAATGTTATTCCTTGTATGCTGAAATCCAATTTATCACAAACTTTTTGCTGAAATTGCGGCCATACCTAACTTATCGTTTGTGTTCAGCCGTCTCTGTTTATTGGCGTAGACAAGTGACTTAACATATCGCCAATGAAGTAATTAAATGTAGTTAGATCACACGATCTCGGTTTCCAATTAACAGAACCATTACGTGAATATAGTTTTTCATCAAATGTTTCATTGGAACCCTGCAGTTTTAACTATAAATCAGCAAGATTTATTCCATCTAATTGGGCTTACCTTTCACCCTTGACTCTGCCTTTCTGCCCATCATCGTTTTTGAAAACGTTATGGACCAATCATTACGCCGACTGACACGAGTACAGCGCACCAAACAATGTTCTCTGGATGTTATGGTGTTTCGGCAAAGATTTGTGGTTTATCAAAACTCCAAATCCGACAATTCTTTTAATAACATACTGATTTGTTTGGCAAATCAATGTCAATATCAATTTGTGTTTCAGCCCATTGGTCACATTGGCAGCGAATGCGATGGTCGGTTGGCTTAAATTCCCGGAGGTTGTATTTTTTAAGCACGTAAACCAAGATCCTTAGATGATATCTTCAATAAAGTGGATGGACGTTTATCACTCGTTCAATGCGCACTGTACGCACTAACCGTTATTGCCGATTTGAAGGGTGACCGTAAAATGGACGTAGTCCACAACGAGTTTGGCGAACGGAACCATTTTGAATAAAAAAATTTCAATAATTTGCAAGCGTTGCTCATCAAACTAATGACAAACCTAATGTTAGTTATCAAATCGATTGTCAAACAAAACAGTGTTGCCACGTATAGGGATAACCGCTGGTAGCATATAGGGATATCCGATGGCGATTTTGGGTACATACTGTAGAATTCAAAAAGAAGAACCTAATTGGTATAAGATGTTGTTTGATGGCCATTGACCATTAAGCTATAGTAGAGTTGAGCTACATTGAAATTGAATAGTAGATAGCCAATCGTCAGGTAAATTGTATTGCACTAGCGTACAATGCTTATTTAGCGGCCCAGAGACACAAAATGGGTTGTGGAAGCCAGCAATTATGATTGGAAAAGCATTAAAAAAACCGGATGATAACTATATCGGAAGGGGATCGAAGGGGTATCCATTTTAGTAAAATATAAACAAATTGATCTGAGTGTAAAAGCTACTTTAACGGCAACAGAAAATCGTGAAAGAATCGATACAGAAGTGAACAAAATAATTATGTCCAAACCAAAAACGTGTAGCGAAAGTATTGTTGGAAAAGTACATAACCATTTTCTGTATATAGTTGCCTAAAATCTTCTTAATAACCATTTTCTGTATAGTTGCCCAAAATGTTGCCTTCTGTATATAATCGTAGAACAAGCACCAAGATGAGCTTAATTTTTTTTTCCTCTCGTAAGAACTCTAACATCTTTATTTGATATCATCAAAGCGATATGAGCTGTCTGGATCATGTCCGGATTTTATACAAAGTTTTCTAGTTATATCATTCAAAGAACTGTTAGCTTGCTCTTGAAGTAAGACTTTACACGAGTCGAATTACCTTTCATTTTTCACTTAATTTATCGAGACGACATTTTGTGACCTGACGATTAAGTTCATATACCATTTTATTGCCTGTCATACTTAAGTGCACGCGTGATAGGTGTATGTTGTACTGATCTATCCTCCGTTTATAAATAAGAGACAGTTCTGCATTGCCTTAGAAATATAGAGTAAATGATGGAAGTATGGTAACACAAATGTGGTACGGGCAATTCTGAGGCGTAGGATAGATGATAAAATGACGCAGGAAACTGATCTTGATTTTTTCCATTATGTTAGACTCCTATAGTTAAGTTTGCATTCTTTATATTCATTATACTTCGCATGTTCAAAATGTTCAAGCTAATACCATTTAAAATGGAAAGGAGTGCTGGATTAATCTGAGGAAATTTTTATTTCTTTGAGAATAGAATCAGCTCAGTTTTATGTAAATTTAAATCCATAACTACTGGCTCAATTGGCAAAACTATTAAGTTCACATGCGATGAGTTCACTCATAGTGAACCATCTCAAATAAAATGAACTAAACTCTAGAGAAGGACAGTACTCTATCTTGCAGCGTTTTTCCTCGATATCTGGTGGTAGAAGAGATACTCAGATGAGTGGTTATAATCCTGATTCAGAAGATTATGCCATTGAATATTATTTATACTCAAGAAAAATTCAATAGGACCGTTAAGGTAGGTTAGGTTGTTGTGGCTGCTATCGCACACTTAGACCGACGAACGGTCCGTTGTGATACCACTCTATGTTCGGCTATAGGTTCGAGTTTTTTCGTAGTACCATCTGCGCATTGCATAGCTCCATGTCAGCCTATAGTACTGATATGGAAGATAGGTCGTCCCATGGATTCTAAACACGACGGGGGATCCAGATATATGTTCATTTTTCACAGCGATCGCACCGCCCAAACGATCGAAGGTGAAAAATCCATTTGCATCTTGATCCGAATCGGGATTTGAACCTGGTACCTCCCGCTTCATCTGCCGCAGCTTTAATAACTGCGCCACCTGGGCGGTCCGATAAGGTATGGTGGCAACAGTTTCTGTACCTTTATCTTTGTAGTACACGTGCTGTAATTTAAACAGCTTACTTGGATCGGTTGATTTTCTAATATGAGCTGTTATCTGGGTTTCAACATGAGTCGTTCTGGGTTAAGAATTTTAATAGGTTATTAGTTAACTTCTTAGGATTTCGAAATCACATGTTTCTGCCTTAGATATGAAAACTACATTTACTATGCATTTCGAATGCGACCAGCATCTGTTTTTGCCATCCCACTTTTCAACAACTAATGTTCTCTTTTCGTTTTTGTAGATCCTCCCGAATTTGTGTTGAACTGCAGTTCTCTTAACCAAGATAGCCAAAAATTTTCCAAAGAGCATTCCCTGTTGAAGTTTCAACTTCCATCATGGTCACATCACACTCTTCACCTGACTGTGAGATCTCCATCAGAGCACTGTGCGGCTCTATGAATCTGGACATCTCCTTAACGAAAAATATTTGCATACTCTCATATATGTCTCTCATAGATATCCTCACTTGTTGATGATTTTCCCACCCTTTCCATTTCGTCCATTTTATAAACTTTCAGTGTAACTACTGTGAAATTAAATCTTATTACATCTTTCGCAAGTGAACCAGTTTGAAGTTGGAAAACAGGATTGCTGATCGGCAGCATTTACAAGACCTCAGTAGAATGTTTGGGTTCTACTGGGAACCATGATCACGCTCTGTTTCTACAGTATATCCTCTTTCCTTGACTACACCTCTAGTTGTGCCCCAGGCTATACTTCTTGCAAACTTTTCATTGCGTTTGATAATTAATCATTCATAATAAGATCCCAAGATCTGTGGAGAACCGAAAGGACCATCTGTATAAAGATTCGCAATACACATATATAAGGTTCGTTCCTCTTTAATTTTAATTAAGTCTTTCGTACAAAGTAATGCAATACTTTTCATACTTTGAGGAATGAACAGGTAACACTTAAACGTAGAGTTTGTCTTGTGTGACTTATATTTTCTTTCATATGGTTGTCGGGTAAGCTAATACAGCAAAACTGCGAGCGTTAAATCTCATATCTATACTAAGTGGATTCAAACGGCTTTAACCGCATCTTAACTAAGTTTTTTCCAACCAACTATACGTATTGATGCAGATTGAAGGTGATTAATGAAACGATTGCTTTTACACACAATCGCGTTTCGGCGAGAATCGAACTTACAGTCTTTAATCAAAATTAGTTCTGTACCATGGTAGTAGGATGAGCCTCACCTAAATTAGCGGTTTTGAATGATTTAGAATGGACAATTTATGAATGGACAATTTCTATGTAAGGTTAGTTGGAAGAAATCAAGACTGTCTTTAATGCTATAGTTTTACGGATAGTTTCTGGCTTTAAAGTAAAAAATTAGAAAATGATTGACTATTATAGTATAGGTATTTTATAGCGATGAATAAATTCAAGCATTTTAATCAGGGATTATTTGTTTCATAACTACCGTTTGGTTTTGCTCAGGTCAAGTAGAAATTTCAATTCGAAAAGAGTTTTCAGTGTTCTGTTGTTCTGTTGTTTGTCTATACCAAAATGAAAATTTTTTTTCTGTAAAAATTTTTTTTGAGTAAAATTTTTTTAAAGGAAAAATTTGTTTATGTCATATTTTTTTTTTTTTTTTTTTTTTTTTTTTTTTTTTTTTACGGTTTTTACAGGCCATTATTGGCCCGTACCGTGTCAACAATCTGACTCCATCGGTTTCGATCACGAGCCAACTCTTCAAACCGTTGTAGGCAGTTTGAAGATGCCAGATCGCTCTCTACGCCGTGGAGCCATCGTCGCCGACAGCGACCTCTTCGCCTACCGAAAGGCGGTTCTCCCTTAAAGGTTCGCAGTATCATTCGATTCGGATCAGCACGCAGAACGTGTCCGAGCCAGCGTACTCGCTGTCCTTTAATTTCATGCACGATATCAGGAATTTGCATTAAATTCCTGATCTCGTGATTGAAAAGAACTCGGTAAGTGCCATCGACGTCGCGTTTTGGACCATATATCACACGCATGATTCTTCTCTCGAATGTTAGAAGCCATCTTTCGTACTCATCCGTCAAGGTCCAACTCTCACATCCATACATGACAACGGGTCTGATCAACACTCTGTACAGTTTCAGCTTATCCATATTTGCAAGATATTTTGATTTCAGCAGTGGACGTAGCGGACACAAAGCCCGATTGCCAGCGGCAAGGCGGACCTTGATATCCTCGCCCACACTATTATCGTGAGTGATGAGAGATCCAAGATACTTGAATCTCATCACTCCTTCAAACGTGTGGTTACCACTACTGAAATCAATTGCGTCTTGGTCTCTAAAACCCGAGATTAGATATTTGGTTTTTGACTCGTTGATTTTGAGACCAACGGAAGCTGAACACTGTTCCAGTGGATCAAGTATCTCTTTCACTCCGTTGCCATTTAATCCAATCACACAGATATCATCTGCATAAGCAAGAAGTTGATTGGATTGTCGGAATAAGATGTTGTCCTGAGGTGTTTCACTTTTACGAAGGATGTATTCCAACATGAGATTAAAAAGTATCGGGGACAGCGCATCTCCTTGTCGAACACCAGTAGTGATTGCAAAAGTTCTCGATAGCCTGTTCTCAACTTTTGCACAGCATTGTGACTGCGTTACTGTCATTTTACAGAGATGTACATATTTTTTCGGTATTCCTAAATATTCAAGCGCATACCATAATCTCTCTCGATTGATCGAGTCATAGGCTTGCTTGAAATCTAGGAATACCTGGTGTACATCGCGAGATGTTTCGTAGTACTTGGAAAGAATCATCCGCAGCGAAAAAACTTGATCAGTGACTGACCGATTTGGACGGAATCCTCCTTGGTAGTCACCGACAATTTCCTCCGCTAGAGGAGTAATTCTTCCCAAGATAATGTATGACAGTAACTTATATGCTGTGCAAAGGAGAGCTATACCGCGATAATTCTCGCATTTCAAGCGATCACCCTTTTTGAAAATTGGGCATAACGCGGCCACTTTCCATTCTTCGGGCATAACTTCATTTCGCCATACCAATCGAACAAGGTCGAAAAGACAGTTCCACAAAGTTAGCCCTCCGAATATCAAGAGCTCTGAATTAATGCAATCAACTCCTGGTGAACGATTTTTCTTTAATTTCCGTATGGCCATTGTGAATTCCTCATAGGATGGATCCTCAATGAACATCTCCGCGGTCTGTATTTGAGGGTATTCAAACACAGCTTGTGATACATGTGGAACATTAAGTAAATCAGAAAAATGTTCACGCCATGTATCGAGTACCACATTGACGTTAACACAGAGGTTTCCATCCTGGTCCCGAATGGCAGTTGACCGAGATCTTAAGGTATGGTGCAATTCGGTGATTCCTTTAAAGAAACCACGCGAATTGTGCTCATTGCTGAGTTGTTGTACTCTTAAGACCTTAGCCTTCCACCATTCTCGCTTCTTCAGTCTACAAATGCGTTTAGCTGTCCTCCTAGCAAGAACTGCCTTGTTTTTCCTTGCAATTGTAAACCGAGTCTGCGCTTCATTGTGGGCTATATTGCGTTGCTCAACAACAAGACGACACTCCTCATCAAACCAATCATTTTTGGGCTTAGTTTTCACTATACCGAGAGTGTGCTGGGCAGCATCGACAACCGAGGTTTTCAATACTTCCCAGACACTGTTCACATCATCAGATTGGTAATTGGATTGCATAATGCTATTGCTGACAAGATCTTGATATTTTCGTCGCGTTTCTTCATTTATCAGACCTTCACAGGAGAATCGCGTTGTATATTCTCCTGTCCTCCCTGACTTGTACGAAAATTTCCATCGTAGCTTTGCAGCAACCATAAAATGGTCACTGCCTACGAATTTGGTTGACGACCGATACGATCTCACGTCTTGGACAACCCGAGCCCGCCCTTTTGAAATCAACACATGGTCAATTTGGCTTCGGGATGTTTTACGTGGATGTGTCCATGTTTCTAAGTGGATGTTTTTATGAGGAAAGAATGTACTTGCTACTTTGAGATCATGAGCGATCGCAAAGTACATCATTCTCTCCCCATTCTCGGTCGCAGTTTCGTGTCGGGAGTACGGACCTATATTGTTACATAAGTCGGTCTGATTTCTGCCAGCTCTAGCATTAAAGTCACCAATCACCAATCTGACATCGTGCTCAGGTATAGAGCCCATCAGATTATCCAGATTATTATAAAATGAGTCTTTATCCTGGGATTGGCTTACATCAGTGGGCGCATGTATACAGACAATTGACAGGTTGGCTAATCTCATGTGCAAGCGAAGCTTACACATTCGATTATCGACTGCTTGAAAGTCCAAGACAGCCTTTTTTACCTGTGGCCCAATGAGAAATCCAACCCCAAGATTTCCGAGGTCATCTCCACTGTGTAGCAACGTATAGCCTTGGGACACATGGTCTCCACTTTTAGGCCATCGAGTTTCTTGGAGAGCTACGAGTTCCAGCTGATACTCTTTCATGCATGTGATAAGGCCATCCAACGCGCCAGGTTTTCTTAATGACTGCACGTTCCACGTGCCGATCCTCAATCTCGTGTCCGGGTACTTAAGCGGGGGTTCGTTTTTGTTGTTGTTTTGGCGGTATCCGATTTTTTTATTTTTGTTGACATTTTTAACATTCTCACTTTTTTACGGATGCGGGTCGTCAGCCCAGCGATCCAACCAGGTTAAGTCGCCTCCTACGACAAGCTCTGGATACTGTGGTGGTATTCTATGGGTCTCATGTTTCGTTCGTAATATTTACGAAACACGAATGCCCCCAACCACAGGGCCCGATGTCATATTAAAT
Organism: Tipula lateralis; assembly: GCA_963932295.1. Lineage (NCBI taxonomy): Eukaryota > Metazoa > Arthropoda > Insecta > Diptera > Tipulidae > Tipula > Tipula lateralis. The sequence continues at coordinate 131,017,441 of OZ010737.1, read as the reverse complement.
TAAGGGAAAATTGTTTTCTAGTAAATTTTTTTAAAAAAAATTTTTTTATTGAATTTTTTTGTAATAGTTTTTGTAATGTTTTCTAGGATTGTCAGCACACCAGCTTAATCATTGTAAGCAATCGGAATGGAATAAGAGTTGGGTTAGACACATTGTAACACTTCAGTTTACTTATATTTGCATGTCATGTTCATTCGGTGTTTTTTAAACTCTTTCCAACTCTTTTTAATCCCTATTCTAGTATAAACGTGTTATTTATAATATTGGTGAGTACAGAGCTCCTGACATTGAATATTAACCACACTTTGACACACAACCACTTCGGATATTCAATGTGGTTCTGAATAATTGTGATAAGATGAAAATTGTATTTATAGATTTTGTGAAGCTTCATACGACAAAATATGTTTTCGGATTAATCTCAGATATGCTTATATGCATGTCTGCAAACCCAGTTAACATTTTTTTATTTTCTAGCAATTGCAGAATTACTTTATGCATTTCGGTAAAATTATCAGTGATTACTTGTTACGATAACTACCGTTTGGTCTGGTTCAGGTCAAGTATGAAATTTTATTTCGAAAAGGGTGGGAAACTCTGTTGTTTCTCATTTAACAATTTTATTTTTAATTGAAATTTTTTTTAAGGAACTATTTTTCATGGTTAATTTTTTTTAGGAAAATTTTTTTCTAGTTAATAACTTTTAATATAATGTAAATTTGAATTTTTTTTCCTAATTGTTGCTATTTATTTTGTAATTGTTTTTGTATTCTTTTCTAAGAACGTAAGACAACTAGCCACAGCAATGATGAAATGTAAGTAATCAGATTGGAATACGAATAGGGTTGAACTTTTATCTTATAACAATGAATAAATTCAAGGGCATATAATTTTCACATTTTTGCTTAATTTATTTTATTATTTTCTCTGATACGCAGTTCGATACGACTATCTTCTGTAGCTCAAGCTAAGTTCTTCTTTCCACTACAGTAAATTTCACTTTGTTCATTTCAAATGTAACTTTATAAGACATTTGAATCCTTATTGCGTTTGATAGTAAAGTATTCTAAAGTAAGGTATTCTGCAGATATCAGTTGCATGTCTGCAATTAAAGGTAACTTTTATCTTACAGCAATGAATAAATTCAAACATTTAAATGTACATAAGTATCAGTGATAACTTGTTTCATAACTACCGGTTATTTATCAGTTCAAGTAGAAATTCTAGTTCGAAAAGAGTTTCTCAGTGTTCTTGTTTGTTTATATAAAAACGAGAATCGTTTTTTTTGTTGAACATTTTTTTTTTGTGAAAATTTTTTTGGAGTAAAATTTTTTTCAAGGAAAAATTTGTTTAAGTTATATAATTTTTAATCTCTATTCTAGTATAAACATGTAATTTATAATATTGAGAAGTACAGAGCTCCTGACATTGTATATTAAAATAAGTTTCACACACAACCGCTTTGGATATTCAATGTGGTTCTGAAGAATTGTGATAAGGTTAAAATTGTACTTATATATTTTGTCAAGCTTTATGCATCAAAATATATTTGCCGGTTAATTTTAGATATGCCTTTATGACTGTCTGTAAATCCAGTCAACTTTGATCTTCTAGCAATGATAGTAATTATCTGCGATTATAAATACGGTTTGGTCTGGTTCAGGTCAAGTACAAATTTCAGTTTACAATTTTTTTCAAGTGTAATTTTAAGGAAATTTTTTTTTATTTTAAGTATTTAATTAAAGAAAATTTTTTTGTAGTAAATTATTTTTTAGATAATAAAAATTTAAGTTTTTGCTTGTGAATTGTTTGTTTCATTTTTGTAATTGTTTTTCTAATGTTTTGTAAGGACGCGAGCACATTAGAATAAATCTATCTTAAAATTCATTAATTTCAATGAAACAATCAATGATTACAAGCTACAATAACTACCGTTTGGTCTGAACAAGACCAAACGGTAGTTCAAGTAGAAATTTGAGTACAAAACGGGATTGTTTTTCCTCGTTTGTTGATGCCAAATGAATATTTTTTTTCAGATAAAATTTTTTTCAGATAAACTTTTTTTAAGGAAAAAAGTTTTTAAAGTAAAATTTTTTTTAAGGAAAATTTTTTTTTAACAAATAAAATTTTTTGTAATTGTTTGCAGTTCTATTTGAGTTTTTTCTTTTTTAAAGTTCGAAAAGGATTAGTTGTTCCTCGTATGTTAGTGTCAAAATAAAAATTTTTTTAGTCAAAATTTTTTTCACGTAAAATTTTTTTAACGAAAGTTTTTTTATCTAAAATTTTTTTTTAAGGTAATTTTTTTTCAGTATTTACAATATTTTTTGTAATTGTAAGTAGTTTAATTGGATAGTTTTGGTGTTTATACTGTTTTGTAAGATCGTGAACACAGTAGCGAGAGCAATGTTGAAATGTATGCAATCAGAATGCAATACGAATAGGGTTTATACGGTTTGTTTAAATTTTCCTACGATTTTATTCAAACTAAGATACAATGTAATGAACTTTTACTATATTATTAAGTATATACACGTATTTATAATTTAATTAATATTATATAGGTTATTCAATATAATTTGGTTATTCAATATAAATCTTAAGAATTGTGATAAGATTAAATTTTTTTAGAATTGGGATAAGATAAAATGAGCTTTATTCGTGTTTGGAGATTAATCTCAGATGGAACTCTTTTTTGAATCGATATATGAAATGTTTAACCTTGATAATTTATGAACCATGGTCTATTATGAAATTGGCTGTCAAACAAATCATTATATAGAAACCCAACACATAATAAGACAGAAAACAAACATTGAAATTGCGACAATAAATCATAAACCTAAAAGACACCCACTATGTCGAAAGATTTTGTCACATTTCTAAAAAAAAAAATATTCAACAGTTCCATGATTTGTTATTCTCGTACTTCTGCTATAAATTTTTGGGAATGTTTTGTGAACATTTTTTTTTGCTCAATTTGCGTGGGTTCTTCATATTTTTAATTTGTCTAAAACTAAATCAATAACTCATAAATATTATATTATAAAATGCACCTTGTAAATAGTCTTAGTTATTTTTTTTGGTTATTATTAATAAATAAAGCGAAGATACATAAACATTTATATATTCCACCTTCTTCTTATGGCCATGCACAAAAAAAACAATAACATTAAGCGAAACGAAACATGGCTTTAAAAAAATCTCTCACTTACCCCGTGTGGAGTGGAAGACATTGGCGCCTTTTTTCGTTTTCTTTATTATTATTGTTATTATTATTAAGATTATAACATTTTTGTTGCTATATGTTTGTGCTCAAAAAATATGAAATTATGTCTTAAGAAAATCATAAAAACAATAATGAAACCAAATACACCGCAGGTTTATCGGAAACTTTTACTTTTCTCGTTTGTTTCTTTGAGATCGGTGCGAGATGAAAATGTTTTTGTGTTTTAGCATTTTTTACTTCTAAAATTAATTTTAAATTTTTTCAATGATGATAAATAAATAAGATGAACAAGAAAATGTTTAAATGCCGCGACAAAATATAGTTTATGTGTTAAATGGTCGAGGTAATAAAATGTATTTGTGAAGATTCCAAAAGGATGAATGAATTTATTTTCTGTCGTTGTGAAATTTGTGTTCTTATTTGTATATATGTATATAGTTTGTGCGTTGTTGAAGTTTCAGTGATCGGCAACATTTTATATAAAGTATGTCCTGGTTATACCTATTCTATTTAACTATATTTTTATAATTTAACTACTTGGAGAATCTAGCAAGATTAAATCTGGCAAGTATATAGAGCTTTGTTGCAATGACGTTGTGGTGTATTGCAAATGTATTTAATGGACTGCTTTTTTGCTTCCTCAGTTAACAGGCCAATTTTTATTGATAACAGTTAGAGACACTCGGAAGGGATGTCAAAACAGATGCTAAAAATAAAAATATTAAGAAAATGTAAAGCAGGATCTAAAACCCTGCTGTCCGTTTTGCAGGAGATACCTCAGTCCATGTATTCATTCTCGGCTTTTCCTTGTCACAGACAAATAAGAATGACACTGCAAACCAGAAGCTAGAATAATAATAACAAGGCAATTGAAAAGTTCGTACACAACACGCATGAGGTGGTGAAGTAGGAATTTCTTTTGTTGGTCAACCACTGCAGTGTGTACCAGGCGGAGATAATAGCGATTGAGGAAGCCATGAGCTGGTTGAGGCATAACGTGATATCCAAAAGGGATATCACGATTTATGTGGACTATCAGCGGCTATTAAGCCGCTGGAAGTAGTGCTGTGGAAGTCTAGGGTGGCATTGGATTGCCACTCGTCTCTTAACGAGATGAGTGAGCATTTCAATATTCAGATTATTCAGAGGCCACTCTGACGTCGAGGGTAACTGCAGGGCAGACGAACTAGCTAGGCAAGGTACAACTCTTCAGCTGAAGCCTGAAAGGGCCCCTGGAAAGGGCCAATGTGGGGAGGTTTACAGTGGAGCATAGACTGGCTCTGAGGAAAAGAGCAGAAGCTTCAGCACTGGAGAGGTGGTCTAACACCCTCACATGCGAGAGGGCCAGACAAATGTGGCCAAGGCTGGATTTGAATCGCTCTAAGACCTTAATCTCTCTGGAGAGGAGGGATCTAAGAAGGATAGTAGGAATATTAGCGGGACACTGGCTTTTCGGTGAACATGGAGAAGGCTTGGTCTAGGAACAAATGACTTCTGTAGAAACTGTATGGACAAGGAGGAGGAAGAGACGCTTGTTCACTTCGTGTGCTCTTGTCCTGTACTGGCAATAAGAAGGCATTTAAACTTGGGTAGGTGTAATGCTCAACCTTTCAGATCTTGCAGATATTAAGGTGCGGTACATTTTATGCTACATTAGTAGCTTAGGATGGATCCAATAGAGTGTTAAGGGTATTAAGGGAACTAAGATCCTGTGGTATCACAACAGACCGGCAACGGTCTATGAGTGCGTTAGCAGTCACTCTAACCTAACCTAACCTAACCTTGGTTGGTTCAATGTAGATGGTTGGATGGTGTTGTGGAACACAAAAAGAAAAGAAAATATGAAGCCACGTTGTCGGAGTGGTCTAAATAAAAATAAAAGTGAAATAAAGTGAAAGTAGGTATGAAAAAAGAATAAACCAAGAGTATTTGGCGATCGATTTAGTGGAACACGAGTAATTGCGGTGCTTGATCAAGATCAAAAGGAATCAATTACACAAATCGTGATAAAACGTCCCGGGAAGCAGTCCATGTAAGAAACAGATGCAAACAGGTAAGTACCGTTTTCCCTCCTATATACATAGATTCAAATTCCCGCGTGTAAAAACTTCATATCTCAAACAGCTGAACCCTTATTCTTATATACCCAACCCGAAGACCTTTAACCAAACGAGATAAAGAAGCTACATTTGTGCGCGTAGGCTGGCACCCAATCAGCAAAAATTTGCTGATTGGAGGGGGGAGGGCGTTCGATAGAAAATTATTTTATTGTAAACGCGCACGTGACAGTGTAACAATGGTTCTTTAGAAAGGGAAACTCTTGCTACACGGGGTTTTAAATAGTGAACTTCTTCTCCTGCCTCCCCCCTCTGCCCCTTTTAACTTTTCGTTTTTTATACTCTTGCCTTTATTTCCAATAATGAGCAGTCTCTTGTATTCTCATCAACTTCACGAACCTATACCGATCCTATCACACTTGCTGTAAATTAACAAAAATTTTTTTTAGCATGTTAGTTGATTTTCGCCCTCTCGTATTTGGCACGATATAACCTTTGCTAGCATTTCTTCACATTTGACGTATTCTTCTTTATACATGAGTATAGATGACAGATAAAGAACAGTAAGCCAAATATCAAAGGCAGTCTGCCTCCTAGCGGTCCACCGTTTTAACCTAACTACCTTTTACTAAGCGCCCTAACTACCTTTTACTTTTCCGTCAACCGCGTACTTTGACGTTTCTTCCCTGGTGAAGTCATGTTCGTCATGTTCTGTTTAGAGAACATTTGCTTTTTTTATTAATTTACATATATCTTTACACCCTTTTGTATGTGTCCATCTAGGATTCTGTGCTTCACAATTGATGAGTGCTGGATGTGTTTCTCTTTGATCAGTGCAGTGCTAAGTCTTCTTTCCGCGTGGCAAGCGTTTCGTGTAACATGTTTCTCGATTTTAAATTTCAACATTTGTGATTTCTCAAGTGATTGTTTACGTCCCTATCTTATCACTGGCTCTGTAATGCCACATCGGTTGAGGTAATGTAATATAAATGCCTGCTCTTTTACTGTCCCAGTTAGGGTCAGGAAAATGAACAGGATGGGAACCATGGACTAAACCAACCAACAAACAATCGGTAAGTATAGACATGTACCTATTTCAGCCTATTTTCGGTCAAATATACTTTATCGTAAAACCTTTTATTGGTACACCTATAGTGGTTCACAAATTGATTGGACTGTTCGAGCGTTTTGTTTGGCGACATATACATGTTAAAACAGGTAACATTTAACAGATTACCTTAAATTTCTAGGTAATGTTTTGATGGAAAGCTTTTAATGTTTTTGATCGTTGGAGGCGAACATCTGTTTTTTATTATAGCTCAGTGTTATTGATATGTTCAACATCACAAAGCATAAACTTTTTGGTGGTAAAAAAAAATCCTGTATGCTTTTCTCTCTAAAATATGTTTCAAAGATGCTATGAGAGCCACAGTAAGCATTCCCGAAGCCCGTATACGTATGATGAAATCATTGGTGACCACCCAACGGAATAGAATGGATCTATTTAATTTTGAGGTCTTTTAGACTAAATCTCCAAAGTAGAGGGCGTTGATCGGTGGCAAAAGCAAATTGTCTACCATATAAGTAGGGTCTCTAAGTATGACCCAAATGATAACTGATAAGGAACATCCTATAGTATCTGGATATTGTTGATGAGATTCTGAGACCAAAACTTTATTTTTTGTGTCTCGGTATACTAGGTGAAGCTAGCCCAGAAATGATTATAAAGATTTCGGTTTTGTAGGTCTTAGAAAACTTGCTTAAATCTTAGGGGATTCTGGTTTGATGCCGTCATGAAGTGTTACTTTTCCGGTTTAATCTTTTAATTAGAATCGTTCAAGCAGATACTTTCCTTAAATTTTGAATCAAACCACTCAATATTCATCATAGGTTGAAATGTAGCTGGATTTTAGCCCGAAAGACATTATGTTAAATTTTAAATGTCATAATCTTGTACTGACAGCGTTTATCTTTTATCTTGAGGGTTCACTCGATTTTATGATAACCTGATGCCAAGGTTTAAAGGGCTAAAGTATCGAGAATGACCTATAATTGATCTAAATTTTCGGTTATATTTTGAAGAGGCTCACTATGCTTCCGTCTTATGAATTCTTTGGTACTAGAAATATTGGGGATTTCCATAGCTTTCGGCAAGATTGCGAACTTGATTTTAAACCTACTTCTGTAGAGATTCGGACTCTAGGATGGGACATCTTTGAAAATAGGTATTTTCGGAGTGCCAACGTTTGTGTATAACACCTGCCACCTTTGAAGATAAAGGTGATTGTAATAATGACATATATATTTTGTATTGTTGCTTTTTCTTCAAAATTTAGTGCATCATCCAGTTTCAATGCATGGTTGAATTTATTCAATCTATCTGACAGTATATCAAGAGTAAGTGATATGTGGTGATAATTTTCAAGGTAACACATTTTTTCTGCATAAAACATCCATCTGGAAATAATCACATAACCGGTAAAACAACCCAATAGCCGAATTGACTATGGGTTGATTTCAAAGGAGCGGGCTGGAGTTGTCCAATTTAAAAATAATTCGATTAGCGATACAGAATTTCTGAATTTAAATTGATGCGGTACTTGATACATGATCTGCATAATTTTTTAACCTACATAACCATCCACATGCGCCACAAGCTGATTTAATACCTTCAAATACTCAGATCTCAAAGATGAACAATGAGGTTCTATTTTATAATGAATTCACTAAGGCCATGCAGAGATTAAAGAAAAATCGGTCATCTATGGAGTTGATTGAATTGATTCAGAATTGATATTCGGAGGACCAAAGAATGGAAACTGTCTGAGTTATGCCCAATCTTCTGAAAAGATGATTCCTTAAAATGCGAGAGTATTCCTGATATTCGAATTTCTGATACTGTGCATGGAATTAAAGGATAACGAGTACGCTGTCTTGGTGTCGTTACCTTTGATGCTGATGAAGTGCGATTTGTTCAGTTATTCTTTACCTACTTCAAAGCGGTCTTCATCGCTTTGGAGGAGGATAAGAGGTCGCTGTCTTTGTCTATTATCTGGTATCTTACCAGAGCGATGTGGCATATCGATGAAGTCAGACTTTTGACACGACACGAAACGCTTAATATAGGAAACGTAGGATCAAGCATGGATAAAGCTTCATTTTCTGGTTTCTTTTTCAATGTGGACTTAAAGCAACAGCTAAATAATTCAAAACATATAATTACTTAATTGGTACAAGTATATAATATATAGATAATAATAAATGCAGCAATCAGTTAAATGAGTTAATTCACAAACAAACAAACAAATTAAATTACCATAAAAGCTTTCCAGTTTTCAATCAAATGAATTACATTTACCATTAGCCATATAAAAACAAGATTATAAAAATTACTTTATAAAAACTGTCAAATGATCATTCCACCCCTTTAACATGCATACGAGTATAATACACACATTTCAAAACTCTTATATGAAGAGAAGAAAAGAACCAAAAACAACAACAACAACAAAAAGCGAAACTTCTTTCAATTCAAATCCATCACACATCGCATCACATAACATCAAATCCATTAACAATGTTTGTAGATATAAACGAGTACCCACAATGTGTTCTTTGCCGTGCTGCTCATCTTTACATCAATTTTTAGCTTCGGCCTCGCAGACACATTGAAATATATTCATGCATATATGTACATGCGAGTCGAAATGAGATGACTGAAAATGGATTTTTGTATACAAAAGGAAAAAAAAATCACAGATCATTTTAGAGTGACTTGGCAAATATTCGCCATATAGAACAACACAAATGCTGTTAACGAAAATAGTTGTTCTTGTTGCTGAATGTGTTTGAAGTAAATCGCCCCCTCGTTTCACTTTTTATCATGATTATCATTTTATAATCTCGATTATCAACAACAACAATGTTACATATCCGTTTGTCTTTTGTATTTATGAAGAATAAATCATTGGATCATAAGATGATAAGAAAGAGAGTCGTTCGTTGTCTACTTGAAAGGCTGTTTAATCAAATGGGATATTGATTGATTGATCTCATCAATAATTTTTATTTGTGTGATTAGCTTGCAAAACTTATCGCGTTCAATCACTCATCTCGAAGACTATCATAACATTGTAGATATCAGTATGGAGATCGGGCAGTTAAACTTAGTGCCACGCGAAAATAATTTTATCCACCCATGTCGAATACAAATCGACAAGATTTCGTTAAAGGCAGCATTACATGTCTCGTCAAATTGGCGGATGGCGTCACAACGAGTACTACAGTCACAGAAATATCTACTCGCTTGAAGCTCCTGCAAAAAACAGTTAGGTGAACTATGACATATTATTGGGAAGGAACGTTTATGAAGTTGAATATCTTAATGTAAAAACGAAACTAAAGTAACGCCTACATCGAGAACCTACAATGAGCCTTATATCTTTGCTCGTTTTCCACAATCGAATGTTTCTGTTTTACAGGTCAATGGAAAGATATTCCAAGCTTCAAACATTTTCACGTGGATTGGATTCATAATCAGGTATCTTCGAAGCGAAACAGCAAAGTTAGTTGCCTATGCTAAGGCGTTAAGAAAACTTATAATACTTATAATTAAATAAGAGGAGGAAGCTAATGCGAAGGATTCATGGTTGACATTTTCGTTGCTTTAAAAAATCGATCAGGAAATGAAAAAGGCATATGCAAAACATCAAATGCTAGGATGAATTTCATAAATTTATTACAGAAGGAATGAAGTTCTGTGAACCAGTATATCCTATAGTAATAAAGCCTACTTCAGAGTGGACATATCACATTGTAAGCCAGTAAGCGGGAACGGTTGTTTACAAATTGTATGCTTCCGAGGCATTTAAAAAATTAAATGTCTAAGAGCGACGTAATCAAGATGAACTTAGAGATATGTACAATGTTTCAATTGATACGCAACTAATCACAAGGCCCTCAATGCTATATGATACAGCTCAATCTAACAATTTCTAGATATAGTAAGGTTCAATCTAATAAATGTTGGTTCTTCGAACGACCCCAATAACGCTCTGTGTGCAATCGTAATGGCTTCATACACTACTGTGTTGCCAACTGAAGTGCATAAATCGAATGGACCCATCTTCCATGTCAGCACTATAGGCTGGCATGGAGCTTTTCAATGGACATATGGTTACGAAAATTGGACCTATAGCCATACGTACTCGAATTGGCTACGTATGGCTATAGGTCCATTGGCGAACAAGTAGGAAGTGCCTTGAGCCCCAAAACAGATTAGAGATAAAAACAAAAAAAAAAGGAATCGCATAATTGAATAATTTCCGTATTTGAAGAATCGAAAACCCTACACATTTTGAAAATATCATCGCTTACACAGGAAACGAAGAGGTTTAGTGATCACCTTATCATGAACCAAACTATTTACTAACCAACCAGCTGACCCCAATTTTTAAAGGCAAAAATATGTCGATATTCTCTTCGGCGCCGACTATTTTTTTCATGTATTAGGTAATAAGCAACATGTCGTAGATAAATTGCTACGTTGTAAAACTGTTAATGCTCGATTATTGCACAATGAAAGTTGGGAGCAGTTGGTACGAATATTTTTAGAGGAGAAGAAAGTATCGCAATGAGCGTCATGGTCATTGGTGAACAATATTGTAAAATAGTTGTGATCAGTTACCGATAAAACCTAATTCATCACCTATAGGTTATAACACAGCTTTACAATGTCTTAAGTCAATAGGACGAAAGAGAAGCCGCTATTTTGATTTAAACAAATTGTACACTGATTTCATCTGTGCACATAAAAATGTTGATCATCTTTGAACTCTTTGAATTAATGATTTTTCCACCCACACAAGATATACTTTGGTACATTCTCTTGAGATTTAGATCATTGTGTAGCATTATGTGGAGATATAGAAATATGTACCGACTAATATTAGATGGTGAAAGGCACAAATCTTAACAACGTATTCTTAGATGACCGTACTAATCAATACGAGAATTGGCTGTCACATAAATCATTTCATTTGTACCCTTTTTTCAAACGGTAGCTTCAGATCGCTAGGGAATAAAAGCAGCGATGCTCCGTAGAAACTTCTACATAAATGATGTATTGGTGCGCCAGTGGAGAACGAGATACAAACACAAATAAAATCAAGAACTATCGTAAGTATTGTCTAAAGTTGACTTAAGCAAGTGAGATGACGAATCAAAAATAAGTGCAATTAGCCGAACATCACAATTTCTATCGCCTCACACATTTTTGATTCATTGAATTGGTAAAGATAATTATATTGGTAATTACAATCATTGCAAAAAAGGAAGATTACAAATAGGATGAACCATTACCTGCTAAGCTACAGCTCTCATGGCAGCGAATTCAAAATCCATTTCAAATGTTTAATAATATAAGAGTACCATGATTTATAGAATCAAGGCTTTTATGATGCTATAGTCAGCTGTAACATACACTGCAGTGGTCTATGTACGCATAAGATCAAATAATCAAACTCAAGTGAAACAGTTGAAACTAGAACCTTAGTTTGGCTTCCATCGCATCCACGCCAGTGAAAGTCACAAAACGTGCCGGCTATTCATAAAATATTATCTCATTCTCCATGGTGTCATGTCAAAGGCAATGAGACTCTTCTATTGCCTTTGTCATGAATTTGTCAACCGGAGGAATAAGTGTAGTCGAGTAATTACGGTATTAAATTTTGGAGCACACCGTTTTTTCGCCGATTTAAACAAAATATATAGGCAGATCGGAATTCATGAAGAGAACACCAACTTCCAGAAAACTTTATATGTATACTTCGAAAATCAACCCGTTTAGTTACTTTAAACTTATGCACGGTGATTTATGAATTAGAATCAGCCCAAAAATATTGAGCACCATATTAAGATAGATCCTGGCTGGTGAAATTTTCTCACAAATGAATTTAAATTGCAATAACGGATTTTCAATTTCCAAGAATTCAATTCCAAAATGTTCCACTAAATGACCGGAACCCAGAACTTTAATTGTTAGAGATTAAAACATTTTATATTTCATGTAGTAAGTACTTCTGAACAGGAACTTCACCTCTTGTGCACTGTTTGATATTTCCATTAGTCCGAACTTTCATTTGGGATATATGATAACACAAAAAAGGGTTCGAAGCGATTTCCCAGCTATACCCTTAAAAGAACAACACGTATCATAATTCAAGAAGATCGCCTTCATTGTTGGCTGACCAGACAGAAAGATTGTGGAAAAGCGATATTAGATCAGCTTGTCCTATCTCTGCTGGTGAAGATAGTGCAAGTGATTCAAAACACTATTTTTATGTCTCTCTTAAGAGATAACAACACCATTCCTACGGATGGCTCAGGTCTAAAAAACAAATTGAAGAGGCACTTTAGTCTGATCTGATCCCCCCACAGGGATTGCGGGTGCTGTACACTTTGATATATGCGGCAAATTAGATTAAGGGTCTGTTAACTGTAACATGAAGCCAGTACATGATTTACCGTAGGCAGTATACATAAAAGACTCGTTATATTACACGCTTTTACATCCGAAAATGCTCCCAAGGCTAATTGCTTTATTTCCAGCGATTTTCAATTATTCAATGAATTCACCTCTCTGATTTGTATGTTGTTTGAAATGATAAGAGCATTATCACTAAAATAAGTATGCTCGTAACATAGGTCGAAGTATGCTCGTAACATACAAATAGGTCGAAAGCTTTTGGCCTGATCAGATATAGACACTTAAAAATATCTCGTCTTAGTTCTGGTGTTTTAAATATTGAGAATGAACCGATGTTTCATCTATTGTTTTTGAGTCACCATCTTCGCTACCAGGTTCGATTCCCAAAAACCCTGTTGTTGATTTGTGAAATGATTTCGATCTTTTCCATTCTGAGATGAATCATCACTTTTGGGAAATTACAATTCATTTTGAGAAATTTCCTGTCTACCACCTCAGTCTTGCCTGCTGCCCAGTCCACCATGGTACTGAGACCAAGAGGATACGTCTTCTCATAGCTGCTAAGTAATGGTTTTTCAAGTATGTTGGCTCCGTTTCCCAGTTCGAACTGTCGTCCAAGCAGTTCTTTCAGTACTTAGATGAAAGTAAATATTGGGATGGCCAGAGAGAGAGTTACCTTTTATAAAACTTTTCAGTTTGAGATGTTTTCACTAATTCTCCATGAGGCAAGAGTATACTGTCAACGTAAGATTTAGATAAATATACCGGATGGGAGTTCGTATATTGATTTGTATCCGACGTGATCCAACGATTGCAATGTCATTGCAGTTGGCGTACTCTATAGCATAGTTAATGGAATCAGTCACTAGAATCGTTGCTTAATACTCGGTTTGTCTACTTCAACAACAACTGCTGTGAGGTCATAAACAAAGAGCATTCAGGGGGGGCTATTATGAAAAATTCAATATCGGATCCGAAAGCAGATTTTACTATTATGAAACTCAAAAGACAAAACGAAATCGGATTTTTCGAAAATCGAATGTCAACATCCGATCTGACGAATTACATTTTGTATTATCGAATTTGTGTATTCAACAGGTTAAGGAGCAATCTTTCATTAATTGATTTTCAATCAAACCACAACAAAAAAATAAATTTTAGTAAGTTTAAGTGGACTACAAAGCACATTATTGCTAACTTCCTGGTTACTCTGGGCAAATTCGACCAAACAATTTCACAATCGGAAAATTCGCGACGGATCGGATTTTTCGAAATCGGAAAAAAACCGATATCGTATTATTTCATAATAGCCCCCGGTTATTGATTCGGACCCGGAACAAAAACTGCAATCCATACATATACCTATAGTTATTGAGTAAGATATACTCCCATTCATGGTTGTAGAGCCAGGAGGGATGTAGAGCTGGCATAGATTCGAAACCCCATTTTAAATTTCTGTCGTATGCACTTTGCATGCTAAGTATTTCATTATACAAACCACAACCGTAAAAACACATAGGATCCCTAGAACCAAAGAGCGAAGCGTAGTTTGCTTGAAAAGTAATGAGCTTATGCATGTCTTTGACAATCAGTCGACGAACGTGATTCCCAACATGGTTGACACGCAGTTTCAGAACCATCCTTGATTCTGGCTCTTTATATTGGTGTCCATTGACTTCATGACATAGGTTAAGCTTTGTCTATATGTCTGGTTCTCTGAAAAGGCACACACTATTTCCGACATCCTTAAGTTTCTTCTTTTGTTTAGAAGAGGTATTTTTTCTTGAGACATCTATGGTTATAGATTGATATGCGTTCATTGTTAAAGGTTCGAATGATTCCACCAGGATTGGGTGTTCTACGGAAGCCAATAGTTATTCCAAATTTTTAAGCTCGGTTGCACTATTCGGTCCATTTCTATCAATAATATAGTCTACAAGTTGTGGAAAAGGTTCGTTCATCTGTGCAGAAATCAACTATAAGCAGATCCGCAAGATGCCAGGTATTCGCATAAACTGTTTGAGTCTGAGCTTATTTTTAGATTGAATCTTCTGTATAAGCTTGGTTACTATAAGGTATTGACGACACCTTAATTCGGCCCAGATGTTTAGGCTTGTATTTAAGCTAGTGCAGTTATTGAAGCTGCGAGATACGACCATTAGTGCCTTCTTAGCTTCTACAGGCACCTTCACACCTGACCACCTGACCAGATGGCTATATGATATACTAAAATTTATCTGAAATTTTTGAGAGCAACATTTTTTCATGATTTTACGGAAAAGGTTTTAATGAGATAGCGATGTGTCTCTCACAATCTAACCTTCTTTCTGGGGTTTGAATAGTGATATTGATCTATACAAAAATAAAGTGTGTCTTAGCTAATTGCAAACCGACTGTCAATGTTGAACATTATTTAATTTGTTTTAAATAATAACAATTGTAGTTAATAGTTGTTTTTATGTTAAATAAGTCTTTACTATCCATTACTACTAAAGAAGTGTTATCTTCATGAAGTATTTTGTGGTTTGTTGATAATTTATGTGAATTGCATCTGTACAATTATCGGTGATTGAGGTATCAAATTTTATGCGACCTATCCGTGACACCATTTGGAGATTGTCCACATACATTTATCGGTGACACTATTTGGAGACTATTTCAATCGTTATTTATAACGTCGAACTGTGGTAAATGTGTTAAATTAATTGGAACATCTACACCTTCTATAACTTGCAATGGATTTTGTGATTTAGTTTTTCATCATGACTGTGCAACGGTTGATCGTGCAACTGCAAATATTTTATTGAAAAATAAAAATATGTTATGGATGTGTACTGATTGCATGATTCTGTTGGCGAGTATTACTAAAAGATCACGTGTATCGGTGCAAAACATTATTGCGGATAAATTTGAGCGTTTGGAACAGGAGATTTCTTCTAATCGCAAGGTTATAGAAAATTTGTGTAATACCATTGACCAGCGAATTAAACTTGACCAGCAACCAGATCTGCCGAGAAGCCAAGCAACCCAGCCAATTGGATCCAATGTTGTTATTGGTACAGCTCTTGTCGGTTCCGAGTCTACTGACATTATTTCAGCTGTTAATCCAAAGAAATGATTATTTGTGTCCAGAATATCTACAACTACTACTGATCATCAATTTAAAATTTATGTTAATCGAAAATTTCAAATATCGAGTGCCAACTGACACAGGATTGAATCAAAACCTAATGATTGCTTCATTAGAGATTACATATCGTATAAAATAGCTATAGATGAGGCGGAATTGGAGAATTTACTGTCACTGTCAGCATGGCCAAAAAATATTCTTGTTAAAGATATTAGGTTCGTCGTGGAGATTTTCGAAATCTAAATCGTGCGCAATTTCTGGAATAACTGCAGATTCTAAGTCGAATACTGCATCTCATGATAAAAATCTAACTATATTTTATAATGTTGGAGGAATGTCATCGAAGTCAGCATGTTTTTATAATTACGTCATTGGTACGGAATATGATATTTACACAATCACGGAAACTAAATTCCACGAAGCAATTAACAGTGTTGAGTTTTTTCCATCTAATTTGGTTGTTTACCGTTGTGACCGGTCTTCTTATAATAGTTCAAGAACATCTGAACATTTTTTGTCAACCATTAATAGTATAAAAAATCATAGAGATCGATTTTTAGATTTATTTTTTTCTAATTTTCATGATAATATTTATATTACTGAATGCGATTATCCTTTTGTAAATACTGTTGATCATAAAGCTATTGAAATTTCAATTAGAAATTACTACACTTCTGATATTCCGGTATCTGAAGAAGATTTATATTATGATTATAGGAATGGTAATATTTCCGGGTTAGTGAATTTTTATCGAACATTGATTGGTGTTTACTTTTTGGTGATGATGATATTAATATAATCATTGATAAATTTTATGGGATCCTGCTCAGGAGCATTGATAAATTTGTACCTATAAAAAGTTTTAAATCGTTACCAAATTATCCACCGCATTTCACTAGCAAGTTGATTAAATTACGCAATCATAAAAATAGATGTCGTGTGAAATTTAAGAGTAATCCGTGTTTATATAATAAAACTAGAAAAGTGGAACCGCATAAACTATACATTATCAAAAACAGAGAGGCTTATAATGAGTATTTACGGGTTATTGAATCTAAAATATATTATGATCCTGAATGTTTTTGGAACTTTGTTAATTCCAATGTAAAACATCTGAACTTCCTACAACTATGTATTTCGATCAAAATAGTAGTTCTGATTTAAACGATATTGTTTCAGGAATTTTTTCCAAAGCGTATACAAATTTGAAGATTGTTTTAACTTTAAATCTAACTTAAATATTAAATGTCCCGTTCAATTTGATGTAACTTTTGTGCCTGAATCTGATATTATTAATGTATTGAACTCTTTTAAAAATGGATGCGGACCTGACGGAATTTCGTCGCATATTTTGCAATTGTTCAAATATCAACTTTGCTACCCATTGAAATTATTATTTAATAAATCTTTAAATACTTCAGTTTTTCCGGAGATTGAAGATATTTTCCAGAGATGGAAAATATCTTCAATTATTCCCATCTATAAGGCAGGTGATCGATCTAACATAGCTAATTACAGAGGTATATCTATTTTATCGTCAATCCCTAAGCTCTTTGAGGCCATATTGACAAGATACATGTTTTTTAACATAAAAAATAGTATTTCAACATCTCAGCACGGATTTTTTAAAGGAAGATCTACATCAACCAATCTTATTGAGTTTCAACATGAAATTGTTGATACATTTGAATCGCATAGTCAACTTGATGTTGCCTTTGTTGAATTCACAAAGGGTTTGACTCTGTTCAACACCAAATTATCATACATAAGCTCAAGATGTTTGGACTTTCTGAAAAATTCGTTAACTGGGTGGGTCATATCTATCAGAACGTATTCAATTTGTTAAGTTACATCGTGTTAAATCAAATCAAATAAACGTTCTTTCGGGTGTTCCGCAGGGGTCACATATTGGTCCACTGTTATTTACAATATTTGTAAATGATTTGATGGATGTTTTGCGTTACTCTAAGGGACTTATGTATGCAGATGATCTGAAACTTCTCTGCCGCATCAAAAATCCATCGGATGCTACTAAACTGCAATCTGACTTGGATTATTTATTTTTATGGTGTAGCAAAAATCATTTAAATCTAAACATTAAGAAGTGTGCTGTTATGTCGTTTTCAAGGAAAAAATCTCTGGTAAATTATGATTATAATATAAATAACGAAACATTAAGCTCTGGTTACCCAAATCATTGACTTGGGAATAACATTTGACGCCACACTGAGTTGTATTCCTCATATCGATAAAATAATAGCAAAATCTTCATCTTTATTTGGGCTTATACAGCGACTCTCTAAAGATTTTAAAGAAAGGAAGACTCTTCAAATCTTATATTCTTCAATGGTTCGTTCAAATTTAGAATATGCTTTAGTCGTCTGGACTCCTTATTATAATGTACATATAGAACGAATAGAAAAAATTCAAAGAAAATTTTCTCAGCAAATCTTTTTAAAATTTAATCTTTCTAACAATAACATACGATTAACTTATTTGGAAAATCTGCTTAATATGCCTAGTTACGATACGCGATGTGTCGTTTTAAATTTAGACCCTTTGTTTGTCAGGCGTAGCTTTGCTGCGGCTTTGTTTGCGGCTGATTTTTGCAAATCAGGATTGATTTGTCCATTTATACTTTCTCGTTTCAATATTAAATGCTCCCACTAGACAACTAAGAACAAGGTCTTTATTGATTCCAGCTTTCATTGTTCCAATTACTCAGTACACGAACAATTAATTTTATGACTGTGAATTTTAACAATTACTGTGATATTTTCGATTTTGGAATGACTAGAGCTTGCTTCAAATATAAATTGAAACAAAATTTTAAGATTTCTATGGGTGTAGTAATTTAGTGTATGCTTTTAATGAAATTTCTATAATTTTATGTAACACAAGTATAAATAAGTTTGAAATTTTATGCAATCTTCTTGTGATTGAACATAGTTTTATTGTGTAATTATTTTTAATTGTAATGTAATTACTGTAAATAATTATTAGGGACTATTGTCCTGTAGATTATGATTAATTTAATAAATAAATTAAATATATAGGTCTATATTCTAAACTCTACACACAACCTGTGTAAATAATTTATAATGAATAAATATTCGTGTGTAACTGTGCTTGAATCGATAAGGTTACACATATAATAGTATATTGCATGCATTAACACATTTCTCTATTTTAATGATCATCTGAAGCAAACCAATTCATTTCACTTCGACATTTTCGCTACCATAAATTATGATCAATTTTCCAGGTACAGTACCATATAAGACAATTAAATCGATAAATTAAATCGAATCGAATAATGCCATTTCTTCACGATCTGTCTTATGTTTTCTCTCCGCTAGTCTAGTGGTTTGAGATATTTTTTTTCTTATAAATATCATAACATTTGACCACCAATATTGTAAATTGAAAGTATGAAGCAACTAATTTTTATAACATAAAGGAAGAGATAAGATACAAATAAAATCAATAAGAACAGTTAAAATATAATCAGAAACGCATTAAAGCTAAATTGTGTTCGGTTCTATCGATTTTGTACATCTCAGTACATATATAATGTAAGAATGTCCGAGAACAAAAACACTCTATTATGCTCTCCTACCAACAACATACCTTATATGTACATATGTCTGTTGATACATAATTTTTTTTTTGTTTTGTTATTATTTTCATAATTAATTAATAATATTACTAAACAATTTATTTTCATCAAATTTTCATAGACAATCTGTTGTGGTCAAACGAACGAAAAATCTCCAGCTAAGCGTAATTTAAAAAGCAATAGAATAAACCTGCAGGATATCGTGATCTCTCTTTCATTACAAATCGATACTCGTATAAACAAAATAAAGATTTTAGTTTCGTCTTAATGTTTTGTTCCTTTGCACTTTACCATTCTAAAGATGATGATCAACATTTAAGTCAAAAATTATAAACGGTTTCGGTTTAACTTATGCCCGCAATCTGTTTTTTATCTGTGATCATTTTGTCAATTTGAGATCTTCCCAAAACAATTTTTTTGTATTATATAATATCATCGGGATTCATTTGTTTATTTCACCTTCATGTCGATCTTGTTCATATGACAACGGTGAGCCTGAGTATGAAACGATTGATATGTTGACCCAATTATCCATCACTCTATCACACATATTGTTCCAGTGCTCCTCTAACATTGTGGACCAACGAGTTGATGAAACCAATAACAAGAAATCCATTGGCGTTAAATCGAATGAGCGTGGGCCATTCGACAGGACCATTTCTCGAGATTACAAGAACTTTCCGTTCAATAGATCAATTGCTTAACCGTCCGGTACATTTAAAGTGTAGGTTTCCTTATTTTAGACAGTATATAGTCTTGCTGTCGGTCTGTTTCTATCTTGCAATCTGCTTTGGGGCTGAAAGCTCTACTTTACGCCATTACATAGCCAAGTCGAGGACGTACGGCTATAGATCCGCTTTACGTAGCCTATTGTACTGACATAGAAGGTGGGTTGGCCCATGAATTTTGCACTCCAACAGGGGGTCATAGATGTGTTCATTCGCACCACCGATCGTAATTAGATTGTGAGCAATTCGTTTTTACATCTTGTCCCTATCGGGATTCGAACCCAGTGGCTATCGCTCCAATAACCTTATCTTTAACCACTGCACCATTTGGCCGATTCTTCTATAATCTAGTGAAAAAAATCAAGTCTAAATATTCGCTGATGGATGTTTCCGTGCCAGTGAGACAACGGGTTGGTCGATGAGAGCGTGTGAACAATGACACATGATGTATAAGATCCAGTTAACACAAAAAGTAAAGCCACTCGATCATATAAATCGACGTGTACGTTTTCGAATTGGTTTCTGGAAATGTTAGAAACCAATTTCATCGCAAAATCATATTGGTCAGGCCAAAACCCTCATGTGCTTTAAGATGTCTCTTCATACACAAAAAATAACTGTATGGTGTGGTTTTCATGCTGTTGGTGTCAGTGAACAGTCGATAAAAATGACCGTCACGTTACAGTCAATAGGAGATCGCTATACAGAGATATGTTTCAAGGTCATTTCTTTGGTTAATTGTATGAGCTAGACATTAATGATATGTGGTTACAACAAGACGATGCCACATGCCATACAATGGGTCGAACAATCGACTTATTGAAATCTTAATTCGATGTACGTGTTATATCCATAAATGATTCTGTCGTTTGGTTGCCCTAATCGAGTGATTTAACACCTTTAGACTTTTTATGTGGCTACGTTTAATCATTGGAGTATGCCAACAAACCAATGTGTCGTTAAAGGAGCTTAGAGCCAATAATAAATAAGAGATAGCGGCTGTTTCCGTGTAAAACTGTATATATTTTAGATTCCTGGGTTTTCTTCTCGTATATCGGTGATTTTTCAAGTTACCCGTTACACTTAACGTAATGCTCCAGAACTGTTATATCTACTTCAAAATTGAAATGAAGGAAAGTATTCCCTAAAACAAAAAACAAAATTTAGGAAAATTTTTAGGATATACTTCACGTATGTGCGTAGGAATGTGAAGTTTTTCCTAATCCTAATTAAATACGAATGTGTTAGTGTAAATAATATTTAAAATCCATATTAAACGATTTGTTTCGTTCAATATGGATTTTAAATATTATGTAATAATTTATTTACTCATTATTATGATTTGAGTAAAATAATTCAAATATGTTAATTATTGTTTTTAAATATTTGCCTTCTAATTTTCATAGATATGTATCGAACTTAATAATAACGCAAGTTAAGTGATTGACAGTGTGATTCGAAGCATTCAGTACAGAATTATGGTAAATTTAATTGTCCCAAGATTCCTCGTGTACGTTTTGTATAAGTCAAGATCTATGCTCTAAAGAAAAGTAATTTTAATGTTTTAAAACATTTAGTTTTAGGTACTTAAGGAAATCTTTCAAGTTACTGTACAGAATTTGTTGAAGTCGGCTTTTTCGAATTTTCCTGTTATTCTTAAACGATGAACATTCTGAGGAAAAACATCATTTTGAGAAGAACCATTTGTTAAGGAATATAATTAATACATTTTAGTATTGAAATACTCGTATAAGTTAATAATTTTTCTAACTTCGGATGTATGTCAGTAAATATATGTAGTAGCAAACGCAGTCGGGATCTTCTTGTTGCAGCCGCTGTACGTCAGGTTAAAATCCATTCAGAAGAAGTTCCGAATTTCAATTTGAGACTAAACTCGGTCAATTCCTAATCGATTATGATGGGACTAGGCATGTCGGATAGAAGTTGAAATTTAAAATGGTTTTTCAAAAAAGCTCTAGAATATGACCACCTGGGATTAAACTCGACCATTTCTTAATCGATTATAATAGAAGTGGGTATGTTGGATGGAAATTGGATTATAAAATGATATTTGAAAAAGTTCTGAAAAAACGCCATCTGGGACGGAACTCGGCCATTTCTTAACCGATTTTTATAGAATTGAATATGTTTGATGGAAATGAGATTGGAAAATGTTTTTTGGGCAAAGTTCTGAAATATGGCCACCTGGGACAGAATTCGAATATTGTTTAGCCGATTATGATGGAATTGAGTATGTTGGATGGAAATAGGATAAAATAAAATGATTTTTGGAAGAAGTTCCAGAGTTTGGCTACTTGAGAGAAACTCGGCTATTTCTTAAACGATTATAATAGAATTGTGTATGTTAGATAAAAATGGGATTCCAAAAAGGTTTTTGGAAGAAGTTCTGGTATATGATCACATGGGACGGAGGTCGATTATTTCTCAACCGATTTTGATGGATTTTGTATGTTGGATGGAAAAATGGTTTTTGGAAGAAGTTCTCAAATATGGTCACCTGGGATAGAACTCGGTCATTTACTAACCGATTATGATAGGATTGGGTATGGATGGAAATGGTATTATAAAATGAGTTTTGAAATAAGCTCTGCAATATGGTCAACTAGGACGGAGCTCGACCATTTCCTTATCCATAAAATAAACAAATAAATATAAAAATAATAACATTAAAAACTTCGCGTTGCATATATTTTGATGATTCATGAACTTAAATACAATGTTACGTAGCTCTACGTTTTTGGTTTTGATTTCTAATTTGAGATCTGCTGCCTTTTTTATTATTCGTTTTTAAAGATCTTGAAACAAGGCCTCGCCAACTAGTTCGATTGAATTTAATGATTACGATGATATCGGTGTTACCAAGAAGTCGCTTCGAACGAATCCGATAATAGTTTTCCGCAACTTAAATTTAATCAAAAATGAAACGAATGATCTTCATTTTAAGCGTAGATAAGATTTTACAATCATAAGAGGATAAGCTTTTACAATCATAAAAGGTTTTGAAAGCCTGCGCAGGTGTTAACAGTTTTTTGTAATGTGCGAGCTGCTTATACGACGACGACTGATGTTTAGATAACCTTTATTTTGGGAATTAATGTTTGCCTGAATATTATGTTTTGATGTTGTAATGTATTAGAAACATACTGAAACATAATAATTTTAAGTTATTAACTTAAGTAGACCTGTCGGCAGAAATATTGAATTCTTCATAGCCAAGTAATTATTTAGTTTGGAATGCACCGCTAGAGATTTGTTATGATAAAACTGTCTTTTATAATCAAAAACCAATTTACCACACCGACCAAACGGCACATGTCTATAGGCGTACGTTCTCGATTTGACTATTGCGTAAGGTAGGACATCAATTGCGAACTGCTAAAGAATTTAGAGAGCTTCGGATTTAGATTGCAAAGATTATAAACAAACCATTTACGACGAAGTTTAACTTCAAAAAAACCAACAAGGTCAACCATTGCTATAAATTTAATTATTATTGTTAAAACACATTTCGTATATATCTCGCATCGTATAGAAAAGCTTAAGTATGAAGTTTTATTCCAAAGAGAGCTTTGGTTATAATTTGGCAAAAATTAAGCAAACTAAAGTTTTTATACTCAAAACTCATGTCATTTTCGTAAAATTCAAAATATGATCTAAACCAAATTGTTTTGAAATTTAATATACAAACTTTTAGTTTCTAATAGTTTCCTGGTAAATGCTATATAATTTTCAAAATATTTGCTAAAATGGAAAACCTGCTAGGAAAACTGCAGCTTCCAGTAAACCGATCTCCGACAAAATTCACTAGGGTCTTCTTATTTACAAACATAGCTTAAATACAAAGTTTTATCCCGATCGATCAAATCGTATGTGCTGGAGAGAGCCCACAAAATTTAGTTTCAAATAATTACTATACAAAAAATGGAGCGGTGTATTGTTGTGGCCAACACTCGACTTTCTTTTACGAATCTATTTCAAAACCACCACACTTCAATTTTATTTCACGAAAACATCACACTTCATTGACTTTTGGTAAAACTGTCATGAATAATCCAGAAACCTTTATCACACCGACCAAACGGCACAGTGGTTTAAGCTTTGGCGTTTTAATCAAGTCAAGAGGTACCGGGTTCAAATCCTGTTAAGGGTCAAATGCAAAATATAATTTTCATCATCCGATTACGATCGGGGATCAAAATAAACACAATTATGATCCCCTGTCTGTGTGCAGAATTCAAGGAACGACCCCTCTTCCATGTCAATACCATAGACTGGCATGAAGCACTACAGATGGTTCTATATAACCATAAGTCTTCGATTTGGCTACTGCAAAATGTAGCAAGTCAACAGCGAACTGCTAAAGAGTTGGGCGTGCATCGGTTCCAGGAAAGATTGCAAAGATTGTAAACAAACAAACATTTTTCACGGTTAACCTTCAGAAATTCAAAAATTTAATTATTAATGCAAAAACGTCAATACATACACGTATAGTTTATTTTCTCATAATACATCATTTTCTCATCATACATGTCATTACCGGTTAAATTTGTTAGCATAGGTCTAGACCTACTGAAAAATGTTTACCACTATAGTTCCCGCCGTTTAGTATAATCGGAAAACTCGGAAAACCCGATGTCTCTTTAAATATATGGTAATGTCTTCAAATATCCTTAATACCAGAAGCCCTACTTTTTGAAAATAGTTCCCGTTGTTTAGTATAATCAGAAAATTTGGAAAAACCAATTTTTTTAAATACATGTTTTTTTTTGTTAAAATATTATTATTCCGTTATCTTTATAAATTGTGATAATCTTTCCAATGGGCAGTTGTCAAAAATTTTCCAATGGGATAACAATTATCCGTGTTTATGTAGTTTTCGAATTTGTTTTGTATTACGTATTTTCAAATATATACATACATTTTTATTATTGTTTTTGATTTTAGGAATAACTTTTTTTTTAGGAAATACTTCACAACCGTACTTCAAATCTGTTAGTCAACCCAATTGTACTATATTCCAACCGTTAAAAATTCTAATGCATAGTTAAACTTTTCTCATATAATGCGAGGATTTCTTTTTTTTGTACACGGAAAAAAATATTTTGATTAATATCATTATTGCAGTTTGGTAACTAGATTTTTGTGATGTTCATTAAATTTTTAGTGATTTTAACTTCTTTTTGAGTGATATTGATTAAATGAATTTATGAATTTTTATTGACTATCGATATTCATAAAGAACGTTTTCTGAAATTCATTATATAAATTTTTGAAAAGGTCCGTACGTCAGGAAAAATTAGTACATATCAGTAAAATATGGATTGATTTTCATAGTAATTCTGTAAACATCAAAAACTTTTGGTGATAGAATATTTATCAAATATTTTCAACTTAACTGTCATTTAAGACACTTTTCCTATTATTTCGGTCGTTTTTTATTTATTTAAATTAATAATTTTCAATTTAAAGTGGTTTTGCATATCAGAAGTGTTCCTGCATATATTCAAATAAGTATTTTGATACAATATATAATTATATGTGGGTAAGTATGAAATAATATATGTCGTGTCATTTAATACGCTCTATTATTTTACAGATTTCAATAACTGATTATTTATCGAATATATAGATAGTATAATATGGAATACCTGAAACAAATAGTACCGAAGTGATTGATACAGAATCATCAAACTTTGTCGAACATAAATTATATAAAAATAGAGTTTGACCGATAATGTAATAAATTAAGATAAAAGGTCTCGTTGAAAATAAATCAACAATCAACAACTATGTATTTTATTATAAATCTAAACTAATATATATATATATATATATATATATATATATATATATATATATATATATATATATATATATATATATTATATATATATATATATATATATATATATATATATATATATATATATATATATATATATATATATATATATATATATATATATATATATATATATATATATATATATATATATATATATACATATATATATATATATATATATATATATATATATATATATATATATATATTTATATATATTACATGTTATTCACCACTTGTTTTTATTGGCCATAATAAAAGAGATTTTCATCAAAATGAATACTGATTTTTACTTATTTTTCAATGATATTCATTAAAGATTTAATGCTCGTAGTTAATAATTTGTTTTATGACGTCACAAATATTCAATATGAATATTTAGTGAATATCATTTGTCAGTTTTGTACTATTCACTACAGAAAAAATTCACTAAAGCGGTTTAATTCTAATCACCATTGGATCGACTGGAGCAGTTTTTAATGATTATTATACTGTTTTTTGGTGATTCTCAGCCTAAATTTTTTTTCCGTGTACAGTTAGAGTGGGTCTGATAAAGAGTATGATGGATCATCGTATAGAACAATAACGTTCCATCAATATCGAGATCTCTGGCATAGAGGATTCGTGGCATTTGGATGGATAAAGAAATGTGCAGGGACGTTCCGCCTACTTTAAGTAGGAGTCTTTTCCTGAAAGATTTAAAAATGTGATGAGCTTCCAAGAAATTAAAATACTCTCAAAACCATTTACCTCAATTAATAATGGAGTCAGTGTCCGTGGTAGTTCGTTCGGTAGCGGTATTAGAAAAAAATCTGAGTGATTTGGGGGGTAGGATAACGAAATGTACAGGGACATCGGGCATACACTAAGTAAAGGTCTTCTCCTAAAACACTTAAAAATGTGTCATGCTTCAACGAAAAATGCAAAAAGCCCGTTGATAAGTAAATGCATTTAAATAAAAACTTTCAAAAGCTTTATCCTCAATGAATAAAAAGAGTCAGGCAATCTCAAGGTGAAGGCGTTTATGATGAGTAACGAAACCTCTTCAGCCTTCTGCATACTCTCTGTAGACCATGTATGGGACAATGATGCAGAAGCACTGATGCTCCTTCAAATAGAGAACAGGGTAATATACAAGTACAAAGAGTATAGTTGATAAAAGTAAGTGGCTAACCGGGAGACGAAATCAAACTGTCTTAAAGCCATTTGGGCAGAGGTGTTAAACCTAACACTAACCTTTTTCGCTTTGAGCACAGTTAGGCGTGTTAAATACCAGAGGTAATTCACATGATTTTTTCCATGTAAAAAAGTGTAATTTACATAAAGTTATTGTTTACATTCTTAAAATGATTTTATGTAAAAAATGTTTTTTTTACTTGACGCACCATTTCTTATCATATATAATTGTAACTAAAGCACCATCTGTTAAAACATCTTCGTACTATTTAAAATAATTAACTGTGTACAATTTTTTCGACTACATACTGAATGCTAAAATAATTATTTTTAAAACCCTCAATGCATTGTCCAAAGCAGCCAGGCTCTAAAACATATTTTAGACGTAACAAGCTTTACTGAGAGTTGGAGGTTAACTATTTGGCTATTTCTTGAGACCCACTTTTTAGGCTTTTAAGTGACATGCTGACTGACCGATAGTGACTTATTTATTGAGGTGAACCATGAACATCAAATTGGATACAGTGTCTATCGGAAATGGACAAAAACTTGAGTACAGTTAAATCGGAGAAGTTTCAGCTCTTCAAATGTTAACTGAAGAACCGATTCTTGAGTTATCTTAATGTGGTTTGACAGATTTCTAATTCCCGTGAATAGAGTGAAATCGACTGATTTGACACATTTTCAATTGACTCTATTGTCTATTGACTATATTTTCGGTACTTCATCTTAAAGTGAGCAACTTTATCAAAATTTTTGAAACAGTGTTTTTAGAAGATGGTTGTTGGCTCCAAGTGAAGATGGTGCTACTATACGTTGCAGATTGATAAGCAGGCTCCAGAACAAAACGTTGGATTTATGTTCATTTTGATAATTATATCTTTGAAGTTGGTTTTGATGCTCGGTTAGCGATAAAGGCTGGGATGCGTAGTGAGCACATTCTGAACAATGGCTGGATCTGTTAGTGTTGTTTTCCCGTTATACAACGTTCATCAATTTGGTGAGTTGAATTACTCCGCATAATACCAAGGGTAAAAGACTTTATTGTTTGAGATCACTAGGACTACTTAGGTCTTCAGCCGGGATCAATTTTGAATAAATATGTCCGGTTTCTGTGGTTACCGATTTTTTATGTGGAAGTGGGTCATCGTAATGAAACGTTTACCAAAGCGAATAAAAACATTTATTTTATTATTAATATGAGCCAACCAATCTGTTATGGATTACACAGAAATCTTAATATCTTAACGACTTGAAATGCCATATGATGTGTACCATAGATATTGAGCTGATGCCAACCCGTATGTAACCGCGCATAATTTAAAATATTAGGGCTTATATTGTCAGAAAATCGTTGAGTGTCACACCAAGTTGGTTTTACACAGCCATCTTATAGTCGTCGGTGGCCAAGGTTTACAAATTCATTACGCATGAATCAATGTTTCATGACTCGTTTTCACTTTATTGTCATACTAAGCACTCGTGTGGATGTGTCCATATTGGCTTCGTGTGTTAAACCTGAAAACTGGTTGAGACCTGATTCTTGAAGTTTGTCTTCAAAAATATTGTTGTTTATTACGGAACATTAATCGAAAATATGATTTTATAATGATATTCGTGTTCAGCAACGTGTATTCACCAAACAATTATTCAAGCGCTTTATTCCCATATATAAACTATGATTGCTTCCCATTGAATCGTTTCTCTACCAACCAGTATTGACTGTGAGACTTTTTTTTTTGGGTTTGATTACTTTAATAACAAAACACTATTGAATCGCGAATGAAATGACAAAATTTGCGTTAAATTATTTGAAATTTGCTTTATTATTGTAACACAAAATTGTATAGACTAATCGATTCACACTGTATACAAAGATTTAAAATCTATTCAAAGATTTGTATGCCAACAAAAAAAAATTGGTTTTAAACATTAAACCATAGCAAATTTATTATTATTAATTTCGATTTAAACGTGTATCAAATGGTATTTAGCCAATACGTACAAAAATGACAAAATGGTTTATTTACCATAACATATTCGTAATACAATATCTAGCAACAATATATAACTTAGCGCATATGGTGTTGTCCTTGTGTTCCTCCTCTAAGGTATACGTTAGATCTATATATACGAGGGGAGTAACAAAAGTTCGCTTGTTTCTTTTTTTTGAAAAACTATTTATACCAAATCCTTTGCCTCTGTTCTAGGAGACTTCTCTATGCGCCGTCTCTTTATAGACTATTTCGAAGGGGTTCCGAACATTCTAGTCAGGACATTTTTTTGTAGAAGTTGACCCTCGAAAATGTCAACCAAAATCTTCCACTGATTACGATTCTGCGGCTTTGATGGCTGTTTTGCGAATGTTAAATAATCATCTGGGTTATACACGAGGAAGCAGATGCTCGATGGGTTCCACGAATTTTGAATGAGAAAAAAAAAAGTTAAGTTGTTGTGGCTGCTATCGCACACTTAGACCAATTTTTATCCGTTGTGATACCACTCTATACGGCTATAGGTCCGAGTCTTTTCGTAGAACCATCTGCGCATTGCATAGCTCCATGTCAGGCCTATAGTACTGACATGGAAGGCGGGTCGGCCCAAGGATTCTAAGCACGACAGAGGATCCAGATGTGTTCATTTTTCACCACCGATCGCACTGCCCAAACGATCGAAGGTGAAAAACCCATTTTGCATCCTGCCTCGAATTGAATTCGAACCCGGTACCTCCCACTCCAACTGCCGCAGCTTTAACCACTGCGCCACCTGGGTGGTTAAATTTTAAATGAGGCTCGAGTAAATTTTCCGGAATAAATTCCAAAATGGGCAGTCTACCAACTTTAGTAAAGTTGTTACTTGTGACGAATCTTGGTTCTATAAGTACGATCCGGAGACCAAACAGCAGTCCATGGTATGCAGCCCAACAAGAGCAAACCCACCCATTAAAGCTTAGCATAAGTAACAATCAGTAACACAACTAATGATGTTAGTTTTCTTTACCCGATCAGAAATTGTAAAGAGTGATCCAATAAGAGCACTTGAATTAATTTAATAAGTAAAATTGGATTTGTGGCGTAAGTTCGGTTTATGAGATGGGTCCAATTTTCCAGCAATCTTTTAAGCATTCCGGTCAATATCCGTGTGGCTGCTAATAAAGAAATCGATAGTGGTTTATCGATATAAAAAAGTAATTTTAGATGACCCTTGCTGGTTTGGCCTGCTGTGGGGCAAACAAGTTAGTTAAACCAATACTAGATTTTTTGGGAGTAATAATTCATTGATCATTGCTTTGTAGTTTGCACCAGTGACGTTTACACGCTGCTTTGGTGCATTTTCAAAGAAATATGGTCCGATGATGCCACCTGCCCATAAAACAGCATCAAACAGTGCATCAGAACGCATCGGAAGCTCTTGTATCTCTGTTCACCGTTAAACACAATTTTTCGATAAAAAACGGATCAGTTGGAGCTGTTCCAACGCCAAAAAACCCAAACGATGATGCAAAGGAAGGTCAACCGGCTTAATTTCTTAAACAAGATGTATTTTGTTTGCCTTCAAACCATCCAATATCTCTCTTCAAAATAACGGTGACGTATTGATTGATTGCGGTCTTCACGTACACTTTCAGCTTCAGCAGCAATATTTATTAAATCGAATTGCATACACACTCTTGTTGGGTGATGAATATCCAATAATGAAAAAGTTTTTTTTTTGCTTAATTTTTAGTGTGGCTGAGACTGCGCTCATCTAGCAATTTTTCTTTCAAATACAAATTTTTATGTTTCTAGTACAATTCACTTTAGTTGGGATGTAACCCACTGGTTAGTCCCATAATTAATTAAACCCATTTACTAATTTTAATTTGGTAAGTTCATGTTTTGTGGCATGCATTTTTATTTCATCTTTGATGTATTCCATCCGAAGGTCTCTGTGAAGGTCTTCATTTTTTATGTACCACGGAGCATTGACGATGCTACGAAGAACCTTGTTTTGAAACGTCTGTATCATTTTGGTGTTTGTTTGCTTGGTACATCCCCAGAGTTATATACCGTAGATTCTTATCGATTTCAGAATCTGCCGATATAGCAGCAGCTTATTATGAATTGTAAGTTCAGAGTCTCTACCTATGAGCCAATACCTTTTTCTGAACTTTATGTTAAGTTCTTCTTTTTTTTGACATGGTCTCTCCACTTGAGCTTGGCGTCGAAGGTCATGCCAAGATATTTAGCTGTATTTGCATATTGCACGTGTCGCGAGTTAATTTCTAAAGGTAGATGGTAAGCCTTTTGATATGTAAAGTTAATATGCGTGGATTTTGTCTCATTAAGCTTGATTCGCCAACGCTTTGTTCCGTTATAAACCGCATTGGTAATCCTCTGGAGTTTGCTCGTTGCATCGGCGACATTACTTCCAATTGCCATAATTGCTGTGTCATCTACAAAGGTGGCTATGGTTCCTTCATTTGTGGTTGATATGTCTCTTGTATATAGTAAATACAGGATTGGTCCTAAAACACTCCCCTGCGGGACACCGGCAGAGATTTTGTTTAGCTCAGAGTATTCATCCTCATATTTCACTCGAAAATGTCTATTGGATAAATAAGATCTTAGTATGGCGTAGAATTGCCTGGGCAGATCTCTATGCAGCTTGTATTCCAGACCACTGGGCCAAACTTTATCGAATGCTTGTGCGACGTCCAAGAATATGCTTGAACATACTTTTTTATGTTCTAACGTTCTTTCAATTATATTTGTTGTGTGAAAGTAGCAGAAGTAATCAAGGTATCATGATTACTTCTGCTACTTTCCATTGATGCGGAACATATTTTAACCGAAAAGTCTCATTGATTCTATGTAGTAGCTTACGAAACTCTTTGTCTGGTAGAGCTTTGATAATTTGGCCAGTAATCAAGTCATACCCTTCAAGGGCTTTCTTAACATCATGTTACTTTTGACTTCTTCTTTTAGTTCTTTGAGTGATATTGGCGGTGTGTCAAACTCATTCAGCTTGTGAATTGGTATTATATTTTCATGGGCAGTTTGTCTAGGTAGAGGTTGGGAGGTTTTCTGGAGATACTCTGCAAACAAATCAGCCTTTTCTTTGTGACCTCTTGCCCAGGTCCCATAATCCTTTTTAAGTGGAGGTACTTGAATTTTTGGTCTTTTAAGTCCCTTCGTCGCCTTCCACAGTGAATAATCAGAATTTTTTCATCAGTTAGGCTAACTAGATAATATCTGTTGATTGATTCATTTGTAACTTCTTTAAGAAGGGATTTAAGACTGTTACATAAATTGTTAAGAATTGTTTTGTTCTCCGTTGTTCGATTAGTTTGCCAGGTTTTACGAGCCCGTCGCTTTTCTCTTACCAACTCTCTAACTTCCATTAGGTAGGATACGTTAAGCGTCTTCTTATTTTGTAAAGGGGGGTACTTGCTAACGCAGCATAGTGAATTACTTCATTTAGTTGTTCCAATTCGTCTTTCAACTGTCGAGAATTTCTTATCGGTACTTGAAGATTGATTTTCTCTTCCATTAATTTACGAAAGAGATCCCAGTTTGTTTTTGCAAGTTGAATTACCGTTTCACTGACTGTCATGATAACCGGTGAGTGATCCGATGCTAGAGAATTGCTGTTTTCAACGTGAATGTAGTTCTGAGGTATAACTCTTGCTACATAAAAGTCTATTAGGTCCGGTATCTTAGCTTTGTTACTGGGCCACTATGTTGGGGAACCACCAGAGTAAAATTCACATTTTGATGTCCGACCTGCTTGAAAAATTCTTACCCTTTGACGTCGTAAGTCTAGATCCACAATAGGTGTTTTTAATGTTGTCCTCCCTTTTCAAGTTATCCCGGGCAGGACAGTATAGCGGAGACATTAAGCTGTCTGTGTTTAATGTAAATCCTTACAGTAGCGACTTGCATTGACAACTACTTCGATTTTTGTTTCTACAAAGTGTTTTATATTTTCTTTTATTAGTAATGCCGAACCACCTCTTGCTCTTTCCGCTGGATGGATGGCATGTTATAAGTTAAAACCCCGGATTTTAAAAAATGAAGATTTAACAAAATGGCTTTCGGCTATTAAGAAAATGTCGATTTTTTCTGTATTTAAAAATATTTCTATTTCTGGAATAAGTTGCATAAGCCCATTCGCATTCCAGATTGCTATTCTGATAAAGTGGTTCGAAATGTATTGATTGTTTCGTGAATATATCTCAGTTCATCTCCCTGATCACTGCAGCGAACAGTCAAATGACGTGAACAGTCAAATGGCAATCAAGTCGCTGGACTCTGTTTCTCTGACATCTAGGGTGGTGTTGGATTGCCACTTGTCTCTAAATGACATGAGTGATCATTTCAACATTCAGATAGTCTCGGTCTCCAGTCACTTGGACGTAATAGAGAACTGCCAGGTGGACGTACTGGCGAGGCATGGAACAACTCTCCAACTGCTACCGGAAAGGGCAAAGTTAGGAAGGCCCATTAAGGCACTCAAGACTGTGCTTAAAACGGAGGAAGTAGCCCTTAGCGAATGAAAGGTGGACGAACACTCTCTCATCCAGTGTAACAAGACTAGTCTGACCAAAGCTGGACTTGAAACGCTCAAGACACTAATCTTCCTACGAAGACGTGAACTAAAAACGATCGTGGGGATACTCATAGTACACTGGCTACTTGGATAACATACGAGAAGTTTAAGTCTGGGAGCTAATGACTTTTGTAGAAAGGGGTAATCAACTTCATATGCTCATTCCCGGCTTTGGCACACAAAAGACATGAATATTTAGGTAGATCATTATTCGACTGCCTCTCTGATCTCGAAAACAAGTACGAGACTTATCACGCTACATAAGTAGCTCAAACTGGTTCTCATAAGGGTAATAGGGAAATAAGATCCTTTGGTATCACAACGGACCGTTGCCGGTCTAAGTGTGCGGTAGCAGCCATTCAACCTAACCTAACCTAATCTTCGTAGTCCGTAGGCTGTTATGCCTGTGGAAAAGGGTTAGACGGTAACTGCAAAATGGTATACCAAAGACTGCATACCAAAAGTTTTCAAACATTTGTTGGACTGGCATCGAAGAAAACCGACCAGTGCCATACTCCTCGGATCTAGCATTTTGTGATTTCTGGTTAGTTCCAAAAAGAAGATCAAATTTGAGGAGAAAGGTCTTACAAGTAACGCGGAGATAAGTGATGCTGTTGATGTTGAACTTGATAAGCTTAAAAAGCCAGATTTTGAAGACTGTGTTGAAAAGTGGATCTATAGGCTTAAGAAATGCATGGTGATTATGAACAAACTTTTGGTACTCCCCTCGTATAAAAACATATGTGCTTTAGAGACGCAGGCTCACATGACATATAGTTAATTCATTTTAATCAAATTTATCACGCTTAAATGTTTTGTTGGCATATCTAAACATACACACACACAGACAAAATATAAAATGTTAATACATCAAATTGTCATTTGTGTCTAAATAGTCATCAATTATAATATATAGAGCAAAAAACACAACCAAAATCCTCAACCATCAACGATCCATTTAAACGATCAAAAACTGAAGAACACAAAAACCATCATCCGATCGCTATGTAATTATAATTAAATTGGAACAGTTGAAAAAAAAAATTCAAAAAACCGTCCAAAAACTAATTTGGTAGTTTGAAGTAGAACATTTGTTTGATCGAATGAATTTTCGATTATTCTTGCCTACCTCTTACCTATTTATACACACGTATGTTATGTACACACAAAATTTAAGAACATTATAGTGAGAGATGAACCCATTGTACCCATCCAATTTTTTTTTGCTTCTTTCTAGTAAATAGACAAATCACTATTTTGTCCGTGCATATACCGTCTCCATCCGTAATGCGATAATAATAGTTTTGTAGAACTAAAACGCAAAAATATGCTCGCAAATCGTTTGATGACGTCATCGGGTAGCTAAACCAAAATTTCGATGTAAGATCATTTCGGTGGTTACACGGTCGTGTATACGTATGTAGATAATTTATTTTGTGGTCGGAATTTTCTACTTTAAATTACGTTAATAATCCGTTTCATATTTTATACCTTTATCGTTTCTGAAGACTTTAAACTCGTGCCAAATGGGTAAAATAGATACAAGAATATTTTCTTTAATAATTTTTTTTATTTTTATCTGTTTTGTGCGGTTTACAAATGCGAGTATGTCTAAGAGGCAAAGATTTATTGTATTTATGATCGGTTGAAAGCAATAAATTAATTTTTTAATTGAAAATCAGAGATATAGGTACATAATTAGTTAGACACTAACCACATTTGCCATTGCCACAATGTATATAGAGGTCTGATTAACGTGTATATGGGAGATGGAAATTTCTTTTATCTCGATATATGACATAATTCCGCTAATGGGAGGTGGTTTGGCTTGGTTTCATATTTAACGTCAAAATGCATCACATCTGCATTCACAACTGTTAAATGTGGCTTAGGCAAGATCATGGTTCTAACTGGGCGGATTAAACTATTTAATCATGCTGACCTACTAAAATAATTGGCAATTAAGCACTATGCTGGTTCCTCAAAAATGGGAATTCTAATAAAGCCTCTAATGGTTCTATAACTAATATAAGCAATCGAAGCACTTACAAGCTCAATAACATTCCGTCGGAGAAGAGGCTGAAAAATACTATAAAACATAGGCCAATGTTAGTCCGCACCGTCTCAACCGCATCTGATTCTATCGGTTTTGATTGAGAGTCAACACTTCATTGGGCTATATATCAGTATCACACACATAATTCTTTTCTCGAAGTTTTGTACTCAACCGTCAACGTCCAACTCTCACATCCATACATAGCAACACGTCTGATCATCACTCTGTACCATTTCAGCTTATCTGATTTGCAAGATATTTCGATTTAAAAAGTGGGTGTAGAGAATATATAGCTCGATTATCATCGTCAAGGCGAACCTTGATATCCTCTCCCACACTATTATCGTGAGTAATACGAGATTTAAGATACTTGAGTCTCATAAAACGTGTGGTTACCACTACTGAAACCATTTGCGTTTTGGTTTCGAAAACCAGAGATCAGATATTTTGTTTTTGACTCGTTGATTTTCATACCAACGGAAGCTGGACTTGTGTAGTGAATCAAATATCTCTTCCTCTTTGCGTTTTAATCTAATCACACAGATAATGATTGAACTGGAACAAAAGATTAAAAAGTATCGGGGACACCGCATTGCTTTTTCAAACACGGGTACTAATTGAAAAAGTTTTCATTGGTCTGTTCTCAACTTTGACACAACATTGTAACTGCGTTACTTT
Source organism: Tipula lateralis (assembly GCA_963932295.1). Taxonomy (NCBI): domain Eukaryota; kingdom Metazoa; phylum Arthropoda; class Insecta; order Diptera; family Tipulidae; genus Tipula; species Tipula lateralis. Next base: position 130,980,828 of record OZ010737.1, on the reverse strand, counting down.
CATTCTACACATATGTACTTCATTTCACCATATAAATCGAGTAATTATGAAAAGACAGTACGACAAAACCACCCTTCGAATATCAAGAGTTCAAAATTAATGCAAACAACTCTGCTTACTCCTCTGCGAGTCTGTATTTGAGGGCTGAAACGGAGTCTGAATTAAAAGGAAATATTAAAATCAAACATAAATATAGGTAAAACAAAAGCTACTTACCTGTAATCCGGTTGGTCGGGGACACCTCGGTCCATGTATCCAATCCCGTTCTTCTCTTAGGCACTAACCTGTAAAATATAAACGAGACATGACAAGCCACATTCATCTAACATTGAACAAATAGGAGAAACACATAGGTGCATTGGCCGGCCGACAATCACACAATCACAGAAAATAATAATCACAGTGAACGAACTCTTATTATATGAATCCATTAAATCAACACAAGGTCACTGTTAACACCACAAATAGAAAAAAACTTTTCATATGACAGTGACACTGATACGTCAGCCTAATGTCAAACAAGTTGGTTGCATTTCGATAAGCAACCGTAGCCGAATTTTGGTGCTAGAATATAGATGGCATAAGGAAAACGGAGAAGAAAGCGTATTGCCCGATGTACCGTGAGAGGTCGAAAGTGGTAAAAGGTGATGTGAGTCGGCGGAAAGAGGCTTTTTGCTTGATTGTTGCGAGGGACTGGATCGAGATAAGGTTTCGAAAGGTAAATCGAGGTGAAAGTGTTTTATTCCTCTAGTGAAAGATAAAAACAGAAAAAGAGAAATAAAGTGAACAGTGCGGATCAAGAAAGTGGAAATGAAAACAAGCGGTGAATCACGTTGTCAGTGAAGGTGAAGGTGGTCGTGTCAAGAGCAACGTGGATAGGGTCGAAAAGTGGAACGGGGGCGATCACGGTGCTTGCTCGATATAGAGAGGTGTTCTGGAACGAGCGGATAGAAGGAGACAAAAGGGTGACACGTGGGATACATGTTAGTACCATTTTTTATATTTTTTTTACAGGCTTCCCGTGTAAAAAGTTTCCATATCAACAGTACATCCCTCCCCCCTAATTGTTACATCCAGCCCGAAGGTCTCTAATCCATCCTAAGAGAGCTAACCACATTCGTGTGCGCAGGCTGGCGCCCAAACATTAAACCAAATCGTCTGCTTAATTGAGTGGTAGAGGAAGAGCAAGGGGAGAGGACAGCCCAAATCAAGGTATCGTTGTATAATTATAGTTAAAAATGGAAATATAGTGTCAAAAGAGAAATAATTTTTTTATTTGTTAACGTGCACGTCACAGGGCAGTCAAATGCAGCTTATGATACTTGTGGACCATATTAAGTAGGGTAGAATAATATTTACCGTTTAGTCTTAACACAAATGGATGAGATTAATCCCTGTTTTTGTTTTAAGCACTAACCAATGTATATGTTATTAGGTGGAAGCTCACTTCCATAACTAGAAATAATTCAGACGACCTAGAGGTATCACACTGCAGTTGTCGTAGATTTCACTAAAGAGACCGCACTTATTAGTTAAGGAATACAATTTTTAGTCTTGGTGATCTATTATTAGAACCACCAATATCAATACAAGAGTTTCATGGCATTGTGGCAATCAGATGATTCAAGAAAGTTAAGATTAGTGTCAGGCCTCTGGAAAAGTCTCAGTCTCTTGTTGGTCAATGGAAATAAAAAATCCAAAACAAATGCTAGAGGATCTTTTAAAAAGGCCAAGAGAACAAAAGCTTTGCCAAGAGAAGCTGTAGAGTTATTTGAGTTTAAAATTAGGAGGTCTAGAGAACTGCTTATTGTCTATTTTGTTCACACGTACTCCAACTCATGAGATTATTTTTCATATGGGACTGATGTTTTAGGTACACAGAAACCCCTAAACGACTAGCACAGAAACCCCTACACGATTTGCTCGATGTATTTTTGAGGACAGTAAAGCCATAATTAGAACGATCTAACTTTTTTGTGACAGATCAAGTTTAACATACACTTACCGTATTTCAGTGTTGTCCAGTGAACTCGCCCCAAGTACGCTATAGGAGATATGTGAATGATAGATATTCTACTAACAGTTAGTGTGTAATAACTAAACCAAACTCACCATGTAGATGGACAGTAGATGGAGTCAGCTTCGGACCACTAATATATAGTCTTGGTGACATCACATAGTGGACAGTTAAAGACTCGTATTTCAAATTAATACTGTAGCTCTCAATATATAGAGCGAGAAGAGCGTTGAACGTAACAATAATAAAAAAGCTGGAAGCATTTGTTTTAAATAACCGGATGGATCTTAGTTGCGATGGCGTCAGACATATTTAGTGCATAACCTCAGAATAGTTCGAGTAGAATCAGAAGATTTGTTCTGGATACTGTGATGGTATTCTACGGGTCTTATGTAACGTTCGAAATATTAACGAAACATGGATGCTCTCACCCGTAGGGCTTATGATATCAAATCGAAATCAAATGAAATCATTCATAACTCCACTGGTTTCTGGATACAATTACTTTTATGTATCTAATTTTATTCCAGAAATACTTGGATTTGCATTGTCAATCTCATTTATTTCGAATCCTCACTTTTTGATTATAGATGGTAGAAATTAAATCGACCTTGAGCTTTTGTTTAGTATAGCTACCTCGAAAGTACATCGGTGGTTTCATCGTAAACCTATGCGCTTAACCGTTCCTCGTGTTATCCCTCCTGGCGTAACAAATGGTGGTATTTTCTCCATTAATTCTGCAGAACATTAACCATATCAATCAATAGAATACGCAGAGTTCTGCAACATCTCTGAGGTGTTGTAGACTGTCTAGATCTTTCGTAAGTCTGGGGTTTCGTATTATTTGGATGACACGTCGCTGAACTCTATCCAGCAACTAGAGAGCAGTGCCATATGCTCCACTCCAAACCAGACAGCAATATTCTATGAACGGTCTAATAAAGGTTTTATATATCTGGAGAACATGATGCGATCTAGAAAACTGTCTACATTTATTGAGGAACCCGAGTCTACGTGAATCTGATTTAGCCAATACAATTATGTGTTTATTCCATTTTAAATTGTTGCTAATTTGAATACCATGTAGACGAATTGAGTCACAACCAACGAGAACGTGGCCTTTGACCACAAAAGGGTATCGAATGGAATAGAAGAATGCAATGTTGCATCATCGGCAAAACTATGTGGATATGGTTCACAGTGCTATCCAACAAGTCATTAATGTATAATAAAAACCAAGTTGGTGACAAAACTGATCGCTGAGGGACTCTGGAATTTGGGAAGTGTGTCGTTGATGATCTCCCATTTAGCACAACGTTGATCTTTCGGTCTTTGAGAAAGCTATTTATCCACTTGATGGTCATCGAATCCAAGCCGTATGCCACAAGTTTACAAATGAGATTCTCATGCCAAACCTTGTCAAAAGCCTTGGATATATCAAAAGCGATTGCAAAGGCTTCTCCGTGTTGCTCAAGGGCGAGATTCCATTTGTTTGTAACATACGTCAAGAGATCGGTTGTGGAGCGGCTTTCGCGGAAGCCATATTATTTATCTAAAATTATTTTATTAATCTCAAGACAATGCACCAGTTGTTGGTTAATGCATTTCTCCACGGCTGACACAATTGATATTGGCGGGTAGTTTGAAGGGTCAGTTTTATCACAACCACGTTTAAGAACCGGTTGCACCATCGCACTCTTCCAGGTGTTCGGGTATTTACCTTGCTTATAAGAGAGGAGAAAAATTTTAGTTAAAATTGGAGCCAAGTCACTGGCTAACTCTTTCAATATTTGAACATGAATTCTATCCGGTTCATTGGCCTTATTTATGTTCATTGCCTTGAGGTTCCTGAAGACAATTTCCTCCGAGATGTTGACAGGATCCATTTTGGAACCACAATACGGAATTGACGGAGGCTTAATTCCATCTGTGATAACTAAGGTCGAGTTCGAAGTGAAGACGTTTGCCAGTAAGACGGCCTGCAAATATGGATCCACCACCAAAGTACCGTCTGCACATTTCAAATAGATGTTTTAGAAATATTGGCAACCGATGCGACCATCTGGTAAAAGTTGCGATCGGAGATTTTCAACTCGGAAGCCTTAGCGGCTTTCTTGTTGTCGGCTCTTTTCGCTTCCTTAGCACAGATTTTTTTACAGATGTTACGTGTGGCCTTATATTCGTCAAACGAAATTTCGTTGTGCTTATATTTCTTGTGAGCAGATTTATTTTGTCTGGCTGCTTTGACGGCTTCATTTGAAAAGATTTTAAAATTAGGATTGGCATTGGAAAAGGATGATGGGATATATTTACTCATTCCATGTAAACGGTTTCGGTGAAATTGGAAACGACGTTGTAGAAAAAATTACCGTAACCCATCATTGTCAGTCCCGTTAAAATGCCATAGACGCCTTGGCGGCTGTCTAAAGCACGGTGTTGCGACAGATATTTTTACGGTCATCAGGTTGTGGTCAGAATTTCTAATTTCAGTCTATGCACGTCTATGGAATACGGAACTGACGTAAGACAAAAATCCAGAAGATGACTGCTTGTAGAATTTTGACATTCAAATCATTTTTACATTCGGTCTTTGAGAAAATTTCGTACTTCCGATGTCGACCGTACGGTATGTAGTCTTTAATGAATATGCACACTCCACGTTGCAAATCGAATGCTTGTTCGAACTGGCAGCGCTTGAAGTAGAATTCGTTCTCGTAGATGTTATGAGATACTTTTGTTTCCGTAAGCACTAATTTGTCGGTTTTGCTTGATTCGAAATTTTTCGAGATGTTCTGTGGTGGAATTCTAAGTATCCCCTAATCACAGAGATTAACACAATTGCGATAACTTAAAACTCCTAAAAGTGGATGAAATTAGTATTACCTGATGAACATTTTATTTTTTTCTAGAATTGAATCCTGGAAAATTCAAACATTTATTTCCTGTTGGAGTTCAAATATAATAGATCGACGTTGAAGTTATGATTAACTTTGAAATGAAATAAAATTTTATAATTATGACCCCAATCATTTACCCGAGTCGCTTGAAAGTAGACTCCATGTTATGGAAGCATAATGTTGAAGTTATTAAACAAATCCGTAGCACCTTGATATTTCTGTTGAAGAAGTCTTGAGATAGCGACATCCTTCCGTATCTACGGTTAATTTTAATGACAGTGGATTAATTAGAAAAAAAAATTCGAATCCTTATATAAATAATAACTTTATATGTATAGTTAACTAAAGCTTCGTCATGATATTAATTAAATCGAACGAAGAATGGAAACTGCTTACATCATCATAATAACAATATTAATAAGAAGACGAATAATAATAATAATAATGATAATGTGTGTATGTCCTTAGACAAAAAAAAAACTAAATTAAAATTAAATACCCAAATCTGGGATTCAAACATCGAAAATATTTTTATGTATTTGATTTCACAACACAACGCACTGTGATTAATGACTTTTCTATATATGAAATCGTCTTGAGAGACTTGAACGTAACGGTACATGTCTATATGTGTTTGAAATATCCTTCTTTCGATATGATATTTGATTTTTTTATTCTTCATCAATCGAATGATAATGGCAGTAGAATACAAGGCAATACATTTGTTTTTGGGAACATCTTATGTATGTGATATACATATATATGTATACAGAGACGACGAAGATGATGATGATGATGATGATGATGATTGGATTGTATTCCCGATATAACAAAAATAAAATATTAAAATCGAATTTCGGCTTAATTTCAAATAAAATATTTAACAGAACGAGATAAAAGAAAAAGGATCTTCTTCATCTAATAATAATTTTACTTATGTTTTGTTTGTTGTTGGTCGGCCGAGGCCTCATGTGGATACATAAATCACACTTCAATTTTATATCTATATATAATATGCTTTAACTTTGTTTTAAATACTAAATACTATAAAATCGGTATAGTGATTAACTGATTTTGCAAAGGATACTGCAGAAAATGTACCAATATCTAATTTAAATTGTTCTAAGAGCTATATATTCTAGATTATGCAATAGAACCAATATATATATATATATATATATATATATATATATATATATATATATATATATATATATATATATATATATATATATATATATATATATATATATATATATATATATATATATATATATATATATATTTATATATATATATATATATATATATATATATATATATATATATATATATATATATATATACATATATAAAGGGTGGTTAAATTTTAAGGGCCGATGTTGATTTTGAATAAAACACAAATTATTTAGAAAATTACTGTCAATTCCGTTTATTATGATAATATGGAATGATTTAATTATGCATGGAACAAAATATCGGCCAAGTAGCCGCCGCGACCTCGGCGGCACACCTCCATCCGATGGTCCAAATTTTCGATGACGCTTAGGCATAATTTCGGTTCTATGCCGTTAATGAGCCAAATTATCTCATCCTTAAGCTCTTTAATTGTTGCTGATTTATCGACGTACACCTTTTCTTTCAAATAACCGCAAAGAAAGAAGTCCAACGATGTAAAATCACATGATCTTGTCGGCCAATTGACATCCTCACCCCGTGAGATAACACGGCCATTGAATTTGTCGCGTGAAAGAGCCATTGTTTCGTTAGCTGCGTGGCAAGCGGCACCGTTTTGTTGAAACCACATATCATCCACATCCATATCTTCCAACTCGGGCCATAAAAAGTTCGTTGTCTTCTCATGATTCATTTTGGAAAAAATACGGCCTGATGATGCCGCCAGCCCATAAACCACATCACACAGTCACTCTTTGTGCGGGTGCATTGGTTTTTCGACAATCACTCTTGGATTATGATTCGTCTTAAATGCGGCAATTCTGCTTATTGACGAATCAAATGAGGTGAAAATGTTCCTCATCACTGAAGATGATAATCTTCGAAAATTGATCATCCACTGTTGCTATTTCTTGCCACCATTCTGACCATTAACGGCGTTTGGAATGGTCAAGAGGCGTTAGTTCTTGAGTCAATTGCACCTTATAAGCGTGTAAATCCAAGTCATTATGCATAATGTTCATCAACGACGAGTGTGAGAGGTGCAATTGTTGGGCACGACGACGAATTGAGCAGCAATATTTTTTGAGGTACGAGCTGTACGAGCATGCACTGGTGTTTAAAAATCTGCCACAGACCCGGTTTGCTCAAATTTTTGCACGATTTTTCCGATTGTACGCACATTTGGACGATTAAATTGACTGAAAAAACCACCAAGTGCCCGATTTGCATTTTGATTTGAACGACCATTTTCATAATATATCTGAATAACATTAACGCGTTGCTCGATTGTGTATCTTTCCATCGTTCTAATTGAGTTAGTCTGAAATATCGCCTCGGTAGCTGAAAATGTGTGCCAACGGCCGAAAAAATCAGTTCGTCATCGTGCGTCATTTATAAACATCTATGTAAAGATCTTGAATTGTGGCCCTACTTAAGATTTTTTGAGCAAAATCCTCATCGTATAATTGATGAGGATTTTGCTCAAAAAATCATTTTTGTGTTCGAGGTGCATTTCAATCTCGCTAGGTTTGTAAACAAACAAAATTGTCGTATTGGGGATCGGAAAATCCACATGTGAAGCCAATGCATCCATTGCGTGTTGTAGTTTGGTGCCGCGTCTGGCGTGACGGCATTATTGGGACGTATTTTTTCGAAGAATTTACTACCCACAAAAAGTGACCACTCCAGCAAAGCATGTCACACATCGTGAAACTGCGTCAAATATTCTATGCCCGTATTATCAGTCGTCGATTTGACGAATTTGGATTATGATTTGTGGAGTGCTATATTCGCACCTAATAAAAACGGTGCTCAGAAATTAGACCGACCGAATAGAGTACGACAAGCCTAGCCGCGGCTCCCATTTGAATAAAATCATTTTCCATAAATAACCAGGAAGATTCCATCTTCAAACAAAACCACTAAATTTGGAATTCCGTTTTTCTTATATTAAAATTTTAAATCTGAACTTCATACTGTGACTAAAAATCCACAAAGGTATAATATGACGAGTTAGCTGTAGAAAACGAATCAAAAGTTTAAAGGTTTATAGAACTTTGCGCCCATATTATGCACAATATGATCATAAGCGGATCACAGAGCTGTTAACAGCATATAAAGTTGGCCTGATTCGGCAAACCAGGTCAAATAAATCATCTTGTATTGACCATCGATCTTGTTACAGAAGACTTTGCTTTGAGCTATTCGTGGAATAGTGCTGACCCACCCTAGTGAGAAACATGTTGTAAAAACCCTTATCGAAGCATAATGCAGATGAAGTATAGTCAAGATTCACTTATTCGTTACTTTGCGATTCAATTATATTCGAGTAGGTCACCTTCCGCTTACACTGAAACTTTACCGAAGATTCATAGGGAGTTTGTCGAACATCACCTAATAGCAGTTGTTTTCTTGAAACAGGTAATGCTACATTTTCTGCCTATAGGATTTAGGGCTTGCATTACCGAAAAACCGATTAACCGGTTAATCGGTTAGTTGCTAAAAAATTCATTACCGAAAAACCGGTAAATTCATTATTTTTTACCGGTTTTTTCGGTAAAAATTTAAACTTTATATTTTACAATATTTATCGTTTTGTTCCGTTCCATAAATACTATTTTATAAGTAAATAGTTGAATTTAATATTTAAAATTAATAATTATGCTATAACAATGAAATTCAACTTTATTTATAAAGTAGTATGTACGGAACAAAACGAAAAAAATTGTAAAATAAAAAAAATTTCTTTCTCTTACTCGCACTTACTTAATAATAAAACAAATTTTGTGCTCGGCCAAAATCAGCTTAAGCTAAAGGATTAGCGAATATTATTAAAAGGGAAATGGGCTTTTTCTAAGAACAGAAAGTTGTTAAAATATTTTTGACTGTTCGACCGACAAGTGTCGAATCAGAGCGCGCGTTTTTTGCAGCCGGTATTATCTGCTCCAAGTTGATGTCGAGCTTAAATGATAACACGTTAGACACAATTTGTTTTTTAAGGCAGCATTTTAATCAAAAACAAGAGTTGAAATCAAGTTGTTATTTTTATTTTCTAATTTACGTTTTTATTTTTTTTATATATTATAATGTTATGAATTAATAAAATAAAAGAATGATTTAATAAAATAACTTAATGAATTTTATAACACAAAATTTTATAAGTAGTTAGTTTGAATAAATATCAACTAAGTAAAATACTCTCAAAATTACCGGTAAATAACCGGTTTATCGGGTTTTTCCACATAAATGACCGAATTACCGGTAATTGAAAAAGTCGGTAAATTTGCAAGCCCTAATAGGATTACTATACTTAGCTAAGCTACCCCTCTCCTGTTTCAACAGTAATCTATGGCGATAGTACTTTACCTTGCGGTGTACTTCTGATAACAATTTTTTTTTCTTGGGACCTCTCAGCTCGGAGTTGATTACCCTGCTTTCTTCAACCATATGATTAATCACTAATCTGTATACAGGGTAATCTACTTCTATAACAGCCATTACAACCATGATTATCTCTATCTTTACTTTACTTACGCCCTCCCCCCCCCAGAAATATTACGACCTTTTCAAAGATTTAAGAAGGAACGATGGTAGTGTAATAACTCTTTCCGGTAACCCTGTGATCGCTTTTCCATTTTAGGAATAAAGATCACACTGACTTCTCTTTATATTTTAGGAATATAGAGAAGCTATATTCAACCTACGAAGAATACCTTCAGCATAAGAAGAATTTCCAGTTGTTCTGCAGATATGATTCGGCCAGCGCTAGAGTTGGAAGCATTTTTAAGAAGTTTTGGAAAATTCTTCCATATTACTACAGAATCGAGTTTAGGTTCTTTTGCAATTCCGTTTATTTCATAAAGGTCTTTTTGTAACAGTCCTCATCCCAAGCCTACTCAATACTCTTCGTTTTACTGAAAGCTTTCATCTTTTGGTTTTGAAAGGTTCTCAATAGCACCATACTATAGGGAAGACTCCGTTTAGGAAGTAGTTGCAGGATTAGATTTTGATTTCAGCATATATTATATATATATATATATATATATATATATATATATATATATATATATATATATATATATATATATATATATATATATATATATATATATATATATTTATATATATATATATATATATATATATATATATATATATATATATATATATATATATATATATATATATATTTATATATATATATATGGTATATGTATATGTCGATGGTCTCAAATACACATGTGCTGAAAAGGTGATATTTCACATTTATGCCCGAAAATAGCGGAAGCATTAATTGCATGATACTTTCCAATCATTTGAAAATAGTATGCTGCAAAAACCATCCCGTTAAACTAAATTGACATTTAGTGAAAGCAACGAAATTGAACCAATTTTTGAAGCTAATCATTACAGGTTTTGAAAAATGGGTAAAATACGAGAACATCAAACGGTAGCGATCAAAGGCTGATAATTCTTCACTAACGAATTTAAACCTTGGATCTGATTACCATTTGTTTCAGTCTCTGCAAAACACTTTTGATGGTAAAAAATTGACACCGAACAGCCGCTGAGCCACTTGGCTAAGTTTCTCGACGGAATTATGACACTACCCGAAGTAGATCTCTTATTTACCAACATAAAGCAAATCGGAGCTTACAATGAAATGTAAAATATTCGCACACTATTATTTTCTAGCTTATACAGGAAATTCATCATATCGTTAAAAGAGTCAGACCCTGTAACTGTTCCTATAATCGTTCTCAATCCCTGAAATCAGCATTTTCCGCACGTTGATGCACTAGTCCAGTTTTGCCTAGACTTGTATCGCTAAGTTTTTTGACCACATATATTCCCGCAAGCAATTAAATAGTGGTCTATTTTTGGCTAGTTCATCTGTCCAGCATTTGTAAATATGTGAATATTAAAATGTTAATCCAACTCATTAGAGATAACCCAATACTATAGATGTAAGTGAAACTGACTCCAGTCACTTGATTTTATAGTGAGCGTTGATTTCGATGAAAATGGGGATACCACATTATGTGTAACTCAACACGATATTTTCACAGAAGAATTTGCTATTTCAGCCAGATTAGAGCCATTCGGGGAATAGTGCTGATCCACTTTTTTATGATTCCCTATATAGTGCCTTACATAGGCATAAAACATATATAGTGTAGTCAAGATTCTTTGGTTCTTTATTTAGCTTATTAATAATGTTCGAGTGCCTTATAGTGCATTGCTTTGTGGTGTTATTTTTATTACTCGTTTTCTTTTCGTGGAACCATTTAGCATTTGACTACCCTGATTGCAATAATATAAAAGATTAATCTGTATACAGAGTAATCTACTTATATAACAGCCATCACATCCAAAATTACCTCTATCTTTACAAAATTGACGGACCTCTCATTGTAAGTTATAACTTCTTGAATACAACTCGTCTTATTAAGACTCTTCCAACATACATACAGTTTTTATAGAAATATTACGGCCTTTGCAAAGTTATGAAATAGGTCTTTCGGGTAATCCTCTTCTCCACTTTCGGAATGAATATGGAGCAGCAATATTTAACAGATGATACAAAAACTTCAGCCAAAGAAGGAAAGCCTTTAGGTTGTTCTGCAGGTCATAGAGTTGAAAGCATCTTTAAGAAGTTTTGGAAACTCCTTTCATACCACAGAATCGTTTTAAAAAATTTTAATAACAGCCCCGTGCCTAGTATACTCAGTGTTCTTCATTATATTACTTTCTTACTTTCGTTTTGAAAGGTTTGAAAGGTTCCTGGGACTATCCTTTTAGTTTAAACTTGTTGCTTAATTCTACCACATGTCGTTGGAGGTGTTCGGGCCTCCATTAATAAAAATTTCTTTATCATCCAGTAGCTTCTACGAATCTTAAAGGCCTTACAGCGTGAGGTCAAACAGTGCTTAAGTGACTTTCACTCCAACAACCATTAGGAAAATACTGTGAATACTGTCAAACAAATCTGTTAGGAAAAGTAATTATTCAGGGTTTATAGGACTGGGGAGAAGAAGGTGGTTATTCAGTTTAATGCATAAAGATATGATACCATATATGCTGTTTCCTACGAAGCCATCAGATTTTCTAATTCATCTTTATTATCACAGTGATGTATGAAGATCTTTCATACATTATTGTAATAATAAAGTTGAATCTCAACTGTCCTTCCTGACTTGTATGAAATGTTTCATCGTAGCTATGTAATGACCACATAATGGTCACGACTTTTGGTGAAGATACGTTTTCATGTCTTGGGCTACTCGAGTTTTTTTTTTTAAATCAACCCATGGTCAATTTGACGGTAGGGTGTTTCACGTGGATGTGGCCATGTTTCCAAATGTATGAAGGAACACAGAGTACGTATTTCTGCCAGTACTAACATTAAAGTCATTAATAAGACATCATACAGAGCTCAGGTATAAGATTATTCAAATTACTTTAAAATGAGTCTTTAATCTGCGGTTCGCTTATATCAGTCGACGTATATGTGCACTAATGATTGACAGCTTGGCTAATCACATGTGCAAGTGTAGCTTACACATTCGATTGTGCAGGCCATCGAGTTTCTGTTTTTGGGTTTTGTTGACATTTTTAAAACGCGAGCTTTTACGGATGGAGGTGCCTGTTGAAGTGTGATAATTGATGCAGGGTGCTGTAGTCGTGACAGCTAATGATGAATGGTGGGAGTTAAACTTTGAACTCCACAGAGTGGCATTTATTGACAGCTAGGGCGCTGAATCAACCAGCCGATGAAGACGTTTGTCTTGAAATGTATGGCATCTTGTATGTGGTCTGTAATATTCGTTTCGCTAGGCCGGTTTCGATCTGATGACGTCATTGACTCGTTGCGTGATCGAAAAGATCAAATCCATCTCATCAGGCATATGCGACCGGACTTGATGTATGTTGCATTTCGTTTCTATATATATTGTGAGGCTATGTTGCAACAGTTCTAGCGAATTTACAGAATTTGACTCGAAATCTTTTTTCGATTATTTTTGTTTATACTTCACTATTGTGGCGTGACTAATCGTCGTATTTGGGAACGCCACATGCCCAGCGATTAAGCAGTTTTATACGACAAAAGTTTTATGATCTGTTTGAAATATTTACGAAACATAGACGCTCTCACCCTCAGGCTCTACAAAACTAAATACAAACTGCTAATGTTGAACATTAAATAAAAAGACAGCATGTTCTAGATTGTAAAGTGGTTCTGAACAAAATGATCTTGACATATCTTTGTTACAACAACTTAATAAGATTTATATGATATCAATAGACCAGACCGTACGGTACTATGTCTAACACACACACAGACCACATAAACATCAAAGACATATTAATTCATCATTCCATAAATTAATTTCCACTCTAACTTCATTTTTCATCTCAGTTTACAACAGCACAGTACAGAGATAAAAAAAAACTTAAATCTGTCAAAAAGAAATTAAACTTGAACACAAAACACAAACTTAAAGAAACGCGCGAGACAATATACATAATAAATTCTTTGTAACATGTCATCTTCATCGTTGTCGATAAGTTCGTTTTTAAATTATATTTTGTCTTTTCGATTATCTTGAAAGATTTGTTACTTTTTGTTTTCTTTTTTTTGGTCATCATTTTCTTATGTGATTATTCTTGTTTTTGGTTAATAAATAAAACTATCCAGCAGTGAAAAAATTGAGCTATAATAATTTAAATATAACAATTCCATAATTCATAAATATACACATACTCGTAAGATGCATATTTTAAGGATCATAATAAAGAAGAAACTTTGAGGTAAAAAAAAAAAAATCACCCACTCAAGTATAGATTGGTTATTTTGATCTCAATCGATGGTTGTTTATTTTTTAATTCTCACAGATTTCTTTTTGGTACAAAAGTATAAGAAAAATATAAATTGCATTTTTGGTATCTGTCTTCTGTCCGGCTATTTCATTCTTTAATTTTTTTTGTTTATATAAAGGATTTTCCAATAAGAGTATTCATTACTAAAAACCGTATGAGACACGCTTTAACAACTCATTGTAACACAAAAGTCGTGATATGACACGGATTGTCAAATACTTTACGTCAGATTGTCAGAAAACTGTCAAAAATACTGCCAAGTTGGTAACATCACAATAATCAACCGTAGATCAATTTTGTGCCGGAATATAGATGGCGTAATGAGAGCGGAAAAGAGAACGTATTGCACGATGTATAGTTCGAGGTCAAAAAGTTCTAAAAGGTGATGTGTGTGGCTTAAAAAAGGCTTTTTGGAATTTTGCCGAATAAAAACAGAAGTTGGGGCAAGTGGGTCGAAAAAATAAATTTACTGAAAAATAAATGAAGTAAGCCATAGAATTAATTAAGTGAGGAGTGCCAATTAAAGAGAAAAAGAAAAATAAGTGGTGAACCACGTTATCAGCGGGTCTAGACAGAAGGAAACACCACACAAGGTGAAGGTGCTAAAAAGCCCAGTCCGATCAATAGAGCTAGCCACAAATGGGCGCGCAGGCTGGTGCCCAAATACAAATCAATTTGTCTTCAACTTGTGAGGAGGTGGAAGAGTAAAGGGAGAAGACAGCCCAATCAACAAACCGTCGACGTCTAAAATACAGTTGTGTGATCGATAGTAGAAGTACAGTGTCTAAATTGAAATAATTTGCCTTATTTGTAAACGAGCACGTCACACCGTGATATTGAAGAAGCCCCAGGTTTGTCTATTCCTCGTCGATTTTTAGAATTAGACATTCCACAAACGATATTATACCGTATTTTTAATAAAGATGTAGGTCTTAATGTTTTAACACAACAACTCAAGACGGTCGACCATCATAAGGCTACGTTAATAAGCAGAATTGTCGCATTTGGTGCTCAGGAAATCCAAAAATGATTGTTGTCCTCTCTATCTTTAACGTGTCACTGTGTGGTGCAGTTAGTAGGGCTGGCACTGTGATTGGACCTCGAAAATGAGGCTAATGCAACTTTTAAGTAAATGGATTGAGCTACCGAGCTATTATTAATAATTTTTATGGCCGGAATCGGAAGACATTGATGTGGACGACGTTTATTTTCAGCAGGACATCGCTACGTGTCACACAAGCAACGAAACAATCGCAATTTTGCAAAAAAGCATTCTGACCACCTTATTTCTCGAATAATTGATCACAATTGGGCACCAAGAACTTGTGATTTAAGACCGACTTTTTTCTTTTGAGCCACGTGAAAGATAAGGTCCATTGAATTGACCCTAGAAAATTTCATGAATGGATATGGTGTTGCAAGCGTAGCTGTGGTGGCCATTTAGCTGATATCGTTTCCAAATGTTAATGACATTGATACTCGTTTTTTCTAAGTATACTCGTTTTTCTAAGTATCAAAATGAAACCCCTTATTGGAAAACCCCTTATATATGATTATGTTCTACAGGCACAGAGGAATACTCCTCATCATACCGCGGCTACAAGCCAAATTCGTATACACACATGTATATTGGAAAATTGTTATTTCGATTTCTTGAAAGGAAATTATTATTATTACCTTAAGAATGACTCAATTTTTTTTGTTCTTGTTATTATTATTGTTATTGTTAATATTATTATTATTATTATTTTTTTGTTACTTTTCTGATTAACTTTGATTATTTTGTTTATATTGTTATATTATTATGTGATCACAAGGAGATTGAATTTATTTATTTTGTGTCTTCGTTCGACTTATAATGTTTAAGCCAATACACATGGCGAACAAGCGAATATAAGGGAATCGTATGTGATCGCAGGTATTCAGTTGTTGTATAGGTATTGTCTCAATATAATTATGAGAATGAAAAGTTAATTTTGTGATCGTTTTGTGGAACAGGTACTACAGAACTAATCATCCAGATGTACCGTTGACCTGTGTGACGCATTATTTAAAGCCGTTTGAAGTACATCCTGAAGGAAGGGTTTTAGATGTGAATCTAATGTCCAGATCGAACACCAAACCGCACTATACTCGCAAAAATTTTACCTACATGCCAAATATGAAGAATATGCCACGCCAAATTTTTCAACGGTATAGGGAGAATTTCTATATGCTTTCATACTAATCTGAGTGTTTTTTAACGGACTATTACCCAGACTTCTGATGGCGCATAATTTTTAAGAGATATTTGACCTGGGTTCACAATTTACATTATTTAAGATTAAAAATTATAAGTATTGTCATGTCTTTGAATAAGTATACCATATACCCCGTGTAGTTTCGCAATATGTTAGTCGATAGATCTCAATCTCTTAATGTATATAGGTATAGTTTAAATGTGCATTTTTGATACCCAATATTGACGAAATACGTCACATTTTCTGTGGTTACAATCTACATGATATGGTCATTTTATAATGTGCATTAGACATCTGCATTAATGTGAGCAATTGAATTTCTCAACCTCGTGTTCTTATTTATTCGTTAGATGGTATGTAATATTTACAATCTACACGATATGGTCATTTTATCAGGCATCTTTTTATCAAACCATCTGCATTAATGTGAGCAATGGAATTTCGGAATTTCTCAACCTCGTGTTCTTATAATACCATCTGATGTGTTACAATCTACATTATATGGCCATTTTATCATTTGCATAAAGCATCTGCATTAATGTGATCTATTGAAATTCTCAACCCAGCGTTGTAATCTATTCGTTAAATAGTATACCATCTGATGTGTTAAGTTCTTCTCCACTCGACCATAATGTTTACAATCTACATGATATGGCCATTTTAACATGTGCATAAAGCATCTGTATTAATGTGAGTACTGGAATTTCTCAACCCAGCATGATGCATGTTTCTCCGATTTCTTAAATTGGTGTTACCATATTAAAGCACCATCATCGATATTATTTTTTCCTGGATATGTAATATTGCCACTGTGCACCATCGCTTTTTTAGGTCATCGAACGCTCGCTCATGCCAATCAAATTCATAATATTTATGTTCAAGACAATTTGGTTGTCATCTGTTGTGATATATCGTTAGTACATAGATAAGGTCAACTGGTGTGACATTCTTTGCTTTTCCGAAATCTGTTTGTCCTGCAATATGTCAGACTCAGCTCTGAATAGTGAAGGTCTGAATATCTAGTTAGGATAGATAGGGTGGTTTCAAACTTTGCTATGGTGGACTGTAAAATTGAACTCTTATAAAGATATCTCACTTGCCAGTATGATGAACTATTCAGATCAGGTGACTTTAACTTCGATATGCTATAATATTTTGCACAGTCTTAATGTATCGGTACTCGATAGCTTTGTTTGTTTTTTCAGTCAATTGTCTCTCATTATAGAATCCCATTATATAACCTATTAGTATTCTCGATTAATTGTTACTATCGCCCGAAGCCTAAACGTTGTATCTTTAGAGATTTTTCTAATATAGATGATTCTTATCTAGCACTAGTTTGTAGCTTTACTCCTTGGGATAACCCTTTTTCTCTTGATAAACCAAATTCAGCTTTTCAATGAATTTATTAATTCGGTTTCCGATAGCTGTGTTCCACTTTATTTGTGGATCAATGATAAATAAACCTAAATCTTCTGCATGCATGTCTGAGGAAATAACAGATGCAATCAGATTTAAGGTAGATAAATTTCGCTTATAAATATTCGGGGTTCGCAATAAGGTAATAAGATTGATTAGGGCAGCCAAAAGTAATTTTTTCCCGGATAAATTAGATCATTCTCTTTCGCCGAAGGTCTTTTATATATGATATATATATTCAGTCTTATCTTATTCTAAGGCTCAAGACTGGGATTCTTATAAGGAAGACCTCAAAGTACACAAAAATGAATTGAGGAAGGCACAAAGGAGGTCATGGAGACTCTTCTGCAATAAAGTGATGAAAGTCTTCGAGTTGTCTTAGGAAGATACTGTCTACTAATCTTTCCAGTCCCAGTTATTTAATGAAACTGGATTACTCTCTCCTGAACTGCTTCTAGTGAGGAATCTTTGAAACAACGAAACCTACTTTCCAGAAGCTTCGACGCCTCGATAGAGACTAGTACTCATCGAGAAGCACACTCACTGCGCATAGAGGATATCGTAACCAAAGAACGGATCCTATAGGCACTTAAGGGTCTTGATCGAATTATTCCAGCGAAGAGATTAACTCGAAGATTACTCTCCCCTGGCGGGAAGTAATCTTCAAAGGGTGTTTAAAACTGGTTTGTATTCCGCGGGGTGGGTGGAGGTCAGAGTGATCTTTATTCCGAAAGCGAGTACGTCTTCACATGGCTATCCACAGGACATAAGGCCCATAACTCCTTTCTACTGAAAACATTGGAAATGCTAATTGACTGGACTCAGTCTCAATATGCTTACTGTAAAGGGAAATCTGTGGACACAGCTCTACACGCCCTGGTAAGTACAATTAGCAAATCGATACTCTCGCATGAGTTTTGTATGGTGGCGTTCTTTTATATTGAGGGCGCCTTCAATAATGTAAGGACAGAGGCAATTCTAGAGAGAGATTGTCGTTCTTAGGAGTAGATTACCCTGTAAGTGGGTTAATTAATCACATGCTTAGATGCAGGATGGTTAACTCGGAGTTGGTAGAATCAACAATCAGGAGGCGGGTGACTAAGGAAACCTCGCAGGGAGGTGTCTTGTCTGCTCTTCTCTTGAACATAGCAATCAATAGGTTGCTGTTAGAACTGGAGAGAGTAGGAGTTGGAGTGATTGCTTATGCAGATAATGTAGCGATAGCTGTCTCTGGGAAATACTTTAGCACGGTGAAGTAGGTAATCCAAAATGCCCTCCAAATCTTTACGAGTTGGGCCATTAGATGTGGACTGGCAATTAGCTCGTCCAAAACTGAA